>JAUMHR010000050.1:5096975-5108306 GCA_032361145.1 Enteromius fasciolatus
GCTTGAATATATGTTCAAAAGACACGGTGGTGGTCCCACTGAAGTTCTTTCAGAGGGTCCTGGGGCATATAGCAGCAGCTGCAGCGGTTACACTGTTGAGGTTGTTCCATATGAGGCTTTAGCTCTGGGTTCACGACTGAGTCCCAAGGTCAGACCTCTCTTTTCTCCGGTCAGGAGTGCCCCTAGAACAGGTCTCCAGGCATGCTGTAGTGTTCACAGATGCCTCCACCACCAGGTGGGGGGCCACGTACAATGGCTTCGTGCCATTGATGTCCCAGGCTACTGCAACCAGACAGCCAATAAGCAGTCTCCAGCTGCACTTCCTGGGGAATGGACTTCCAGCTCAGGTAGGTATTTGAGCCTTTGCCGGCAGTTGAGCTAAAGTTTCCTTGCTCCTGCTTGCATTGGCCTCCATCAAGAGAAATCGTGCCTGGAGTTCGGGATTCCCAGCTAAATTTGAGGCCACGGCCCGCCTACGTGCCCAATGTTCCCACAACCCCATTTAGAGACCAAGTGGTGAACCTTCAAGCGCTGCCCTAAGAGGAGGCAGATGCAGCCTTGCTGTTGCTATGTCCTATACGAGCACTAAGATGTTACGTTGAACGAACACTAATGAGCACAGGGTGTGCCCTGCCCCCTCAGTGTACGAGCCCACTCAACATGAAGTGTGGCATTGTCCTAGGCGTTGACACGAGGCACCTCGCTTGCAGATATTTGTAGAGGGCTGTGCGACCCCTAACACGTTCGCTAGATTCTATAGTGTGAAATTCGTGTGGACCCGGTGTCCTCCTGTGTTCTCACCTTGAACAGGTAGAGGCACTTGGCAAACCTCTCCAGAGTGTCCAATAAGTAGACCCTGTCGAGCTTCCTGTCATTCCCCTTTGGCAGCCGGATGTTGCGGAGCATCTCGCACCAGGCCCTTGATGCGATGAATCCTGTGAGAGCCGCTAGAGGGCTGGGGCCAATGTGCGGTACCCCTTGAGGACCCTATTTAGGTACTCCACGGTTAAGATCTAGATTTCCCCGGCAGTCCTGCCGTCCATCAGGGTTTCAATCACCTCCTATATTCCATATGCACTAAGATGATGTCATATGCGTATTCGTCTCTGACCTCCAAGAGAAGGCTGGACTTCCACACGTCTTCTCAGATGTCCCAGTGCTCTAGTTACTGATGAGTAGTGCTTGTACAGTACTGGTATCTTGTGGTAAAGAGTCCTGGCCTAGAGGCCAAACACTGGGGGCTTGGGAGACTCCCACACGCTCCATATGCTGGAAGGGGCAGCTTCCATGGTATTTTGGTAGGGACGTGACTCGGAGTGACTGAATGAAAGGGAACGTCTTGGTTACATAAATATATATATATATATATATATATATAAAAAAATAATATACAGTTGGAGTTATGAACATTTTTGTATCATGTTAATAATAAAAATTTGGCCAGTTGGTTATTCTGGCTCTTATATGTTGTATATTGTGTATGCTGAGAAATGTTTATTGTATTTTTTTAGTTTTAGGCCTATAGCAAAGTAGTCAGATACTGGGCAAAAACTCATTACTTTTTGCAGAATTACTTCAGTTGCAGTTTGTAGTCATTAATCATATATTACACTGCTTGTTTTTGCTTCAATCGGCGGCATACAGGAAATGGTTTGTCATGTGTATTTTCTACCCTCCCTGTTGCCTTAATCAAAAACCCAAGGTCTAAGAAGGACCTTAAAAAAATACTTAGCATATATCAAAGATGGCGATCGCAACTTTTTCTGCATTTTCTCTGAACTCATTAACACTTTGAAAGAAACTTTCAGGGCCCTTTGCCAGCAGAGTGAAAAATGAGGTGAGGAGTGGCCCCCGACAGAGAGCCGCGTTAGGATTCAACGATAGCACTTGATTGGCTGTTCTCACTGATGAGGCCAGCATACACTTTCAGCTCATTGCTGCATCATGCAAACAACCCATACATTTACACCAACTGACTCTCACTTTAACCAAGGTCACAGAACCTGCTATGGTTCTGTGTGTGTGTGTGTTGGAAAAGGCTGACACGGTTTTTCAAGAAAGCAGTTGCTTGTATGTAACATCATTTGCATCTAAGCTCTGGAAAGCTACTTTGAAAAACCATGCTTTTGAAGGTAAGCATGAGGAATCAAAATTGGGGGATAGTTAAGTACACAATGTTACCGCAAGCAAGGAGTATAACCATTTTGATCATAGTTGTAAATCGATGTACCTTTTTAATTTGATGGTGCAACACAAAACAGAATGATTTTGACAGTAACCAACACAAAAACAACAATCTTTGCTTGGTGAATCCAGTGCTTTTAGTCAGACATATGGTGATGATAATTAATCCCAGAACCAAAAGAAAAACAAATAAACAGAGGCTTCATAAATAGAGGGCCAGCTAAGAGCTGGAGGGCTCTCCTGTGAGACATGAAGGAGAGACGAAAGAGAAAGAGCTGATCTTATCACAGGTCAGCGGTGGAATGAGGGAGGACAGGAGAGTCAGGCCACGCACAGGAGGAAGAGCTCAGACTCTGAACACATGCCTGCGGAACTTTTCCACAACACAGACAGACCCGAGACACTCTGATAATGCATCTCTGGATTAACATTGTGGTGTGGTATGAGGAATGCTGCACACTGATGAAAATTCATGATGTATGATATATATTATTATCAATTTTGTTTAAGAGTGGTTACAGTAACAAAGAGAGTGTCTCCACTCTCAAAACGCTTTGACAAGATCAAAAAACCTTTTGTCCCCACCACCAACCCAGGCCATATGGGCTGGACAACACAATCTATTTTTTTCATGCTACTTTTCCTTTTTTTTCTATATAAGCTCATGGTGATAGAATTGTTTGACTGTTAAGCTTTCATCTCTTGAGTGGCATGGCTTTTGAAAAATGCATCTCCAGACCTTACGTTTTTCCCCATTTCACTACCTGAATGGCCCCTAATTGTGCTGTTCTGTAACAATGGCATAATTTTACCACTCTCAATTATAATTGCCAATAAAAAAATGCTAATGCTATCAATTAAATTTATCTTTATCTTCGTTTTTTCAATTAAATTCAAATGTATTTGTATAGCGCTTTTCACGATACATATCATTGCAAAGCAGCTTTACACCAAGGTAATGTTTTACAGTATATGTAGTAGTACCTTGCACATGTAGATATGGCATAGATGTGAGGTAAAGATCAATTAATGACGTATTCAAATAGACAAGGAACATTATAAATTAGTAGCAGAGTTCGGTAGTGCTGCGTGTTGTTTCAGGGTTGGCATCATCTGAAGTCCTCTCTGGGGTTGGCATCACCTCTTCTTAAGTGTTCTGGATCCAGACTGGAGCTTGTGAATTCCTAGTTACCACGGGATAACAATCCATTGGTAGAAATAGAACAAATGTGAACAAAATTAGCGTAGCTGCTGTTCAAACTTAAGAAAATTAAGATTAGTTAAACCAGAGCTAAAAGATTAATAATGAACATCTGATCAGATATACAGTAACTGCAGGAAAAGTTGAGATGCATTATTCGAATGCTTGGCTAAAAAGATGTGTCTTTAATCTAGATTTAAACAAAGAGAGTGTGCCTGAACCCCGAACATTAACAGAAAAGCTGTTCCAGAGTTTGGGAGCCAAATGTGAAAAAGCTCTACAGTACTTCCTTTAGTGGACTTTGCTATCCTTGGTACTACTAACAGTCTAGAGTTTTGTTTTCTGTTTTTGTTTTGGGTTTTTTTTAGCAATGAATCACGAACTTTGAAATGTGCAGGGCAGTGGACATGTGGCACTTTTTTGGGAACTGAAATGCTCTTAAACGGCAGCTTTATGGTTTGTGGGTAGAGTTTCTTACTTTTGTCACCCCCTTTAACATGATTTTGTGTGACAGTAGCAGCTATATACAGCATTTTATTCTTCTTCTTTCTTGTCTTCCTTTTTATCGCTTATGATAGTTCAATCAAGATGCAGTGCTGCCATGTTAGTTAATGGGCTATGGTAGTTTAGTGTAATCTTTTGACCCCCTGATATGATTTTCATATCATAAAATATTTTTAATACAACTTGCTTTGTATTAAATTCTAACACTTTCAGAGAGAACAAAGAGAACAAAGAATATTTGCATTATCAAAGAACATTATCATTGACTTAAGATTAAGCACTCTCAAAAATGTTTATCTTACTTAAATCATGCCCACATATGCACTTTGTTTTTTCTGATGAGAGAATTTGCCAGAGCAGAATTCAGTCAGCGAACATACACGCAGAACCTGATTTTGATGAGTTTGACGTGTCCCTGGGTCAACATCTTTGTTGACCCTGGAACAACATTGTGATTAGCCAATCAGATTTAAAGAACCAGTTTATAGTTTTTGTGAAGTTTAGGCTTACAAACAGCAAAACAGCAATGACTCATCTTAATGCTCGTCTGATTGGCTATTGGATTTATAAGCTGAACAGACTTGTCTGTGTTTATATTGCGCTGCACTCTCAAAACTCTCTGATTTAGAACCAGACAAAGTAAACACAGATTTGAATTTGGCAGCTGATGTTGTATCGCCCTGAACTATCTAATCACACTGGTGTAATCGCATCAAATATAAAAAGTAATATTTTTCAGCATATATTTTGTCTTTTAGAAGCTGCTGTGTGCTACAGTACGTTGGAGTGTTAACCAGATTAACTTTACTGTTACTGTTGCTGAATTATTTACCATATTATCAAATGTGTATTAACGTGACACCAGTATTTTTTTATTTGCAGTATCTGTTTGTGTTGAAACCTCTAGTATTTCCAAAACTACATTTCTTATTTTACATATATTATACACTTATATTATATTGTAATATATGAGATGTGCTCTGTGGTCGGTTTTGCACTGTAAGAAAATAATCTGAAATTTGAAATGATGCACAATGATAAACAATAAAAATATATACAAAAGTGGCACTTGAATACTAGAAAATATAAATTACGATATGTTATGATGAGTTTTAATGTAGGCCTATCATATAACTTTAAAAAGCTATTCAAAACAACCCCTGGGACAAATAGTAAAACTGTTTGAAGTTAAGGAAAGTGTGTGTAGTGTCATGAAAGTGTTTAATAGAGGAACATAAATTGGAAAGTGTGAAAAAAATGTCATTCTAAACTTTCATTCTGCTAAATGAAAACGTCCTGTTGAAATGATTGGTCAATGCTGATGACAGCACATAAAAAATAAAGATTTATTAATTTTCTTAATACATTTCTGGTTCCCAGCCATATTTTTTGAGTCTATTCTTTAACAGTGAATCTGCCAATGCATTGTTGGGCCAGTGGGAAAATGTAAACCATTTAGAGCTGAATCATGCCATTTTATTAATAGTCTTTATACTTTTCAGAGTTTAAGAGGGTTGGAGAAAAATAAATAAATAAATAAATAAATAATAAATTGCAATGATATGGCCAATATTGCTTGACTGTCAAGAAACTGCTAGATAAATGTATTCGATTAGATGGATGCTAGGCACATTTTTTGGCCTTGCTTACAGCTTTAAGGATGTGTGCAATGAGGATGCAAAACTCTGTGTGTGTATATGTGTGTGTGTGAGAGGGGCTAAAATGAAGAACAGACAAACATTATAAGCATCTCTAATAAGACGCTGGGGCTTTGGGCTTTTGGGAGACTCCCCCTGGTGCAGGCCTGGTACTGAGATAAGCCAACTCTGTTGTCGTCTCGCTAAAATCAACAAAGAGAAACAGGCAAAAAGAGAGTTGCTCGTCCCCAGCGCAAAGCGGGTTTTCGTGGCGCCGGAGCATTTAGCCGCATTAGAAATCATTAAGGCTGGGCTCTAAAGGATAGTGTGCCAGTCCAGGCCGCGCCAGTTTACTGTCTCCAACACCCCTTTATAAGCTTACTAATCCTGCTCTGAATAAGGGAGAAAAACGAAAAAATGCAAACCATAGTAAGCAACCCTCTCCGATGTGGAGTTTTTGGGCCAGGATGGGCAACACATATGTGTATTTATTCAGGTTACACTTACCCTCTGCTAATCTGTGTCCCTCTGCGTGCGATGCACCAGAGAGATAAAAAACGTGTCTGGTTTTTTGCTGCCGACCAGCAGGTGTTTGTGTGAATAAATGGTTCCGGCGTCCTGCAGAATGCTCAGGGACACACACGCCGTTCAGATAATGGAGTGTGTGTGAACTTCACAGGCTCCGTGGGCAGTCCCAGGGGGGTGAGCATCCTCACACTGATAGCAAAGAGGACGAAGAGTGTAACTGCGGCAGAAAGCAGTCTCGTGAGCGAGAGAGACTGCCGTAAGCTGCTCCATTCTTTCTCTGTCACACTCACTCATTTTGCCTCTCTCTCTTTCCTCTCTCACTGCTCTAATGAATGGCCAGGGCTGGAGGGGTCAGCAGCTGGAGTCTAGGGAATCATTAGAGTGGCAGGCTGCAGGCCTGGACCCGTGGACTAGGAGAACCTCTGGCCTGTGTGTGCTAAGTATCCAAACAGCGCGCTCAGACGGCCGTGGCCGTGCTGAGTCGAGCAGCTCTGGGATTTGGCCCTGAATGCCGTCATTCGTCTCCGGCCAACCCAGGCAGCCGCAGGGTACATTAAACACTGATCTATGAGAGAGGAGCATACTCACCCCCAACGGCCCATAGAACTGACACAAGAGAGAAGACGCAGAACCCCCCCTCTTCCATCACACCACTTATTACAGCTAACCTTTGGACCGCTGAAAGTAGTTGTTTGTGAAGTGCATTTGTAGCATTTGGTTCTAGCAGACTGAAACAACATTGGGACGTTTTGCCACTTTTTGATTGATAAAATCCACAGGGCCAGGAAATTCTTGGGATAAAGATGGAAATCTTATCAATGAAACGTTGTGTGTGTGTGTGTGTGTGTTTGGATGTCGCCAGTCAGAGCAGGGTAGAGTACTTACAAATTGTTGTCTGTTACTGATTCTAAATTGCACAACAAAAATTGTAACATAATTACACTACACATTTTAGGTAACATAATCAGACTACTTTTTGGCAATTCGTACATATTTTACAAGGTGGCTAATTCGTACAAATTCATATGACCTCACTTATATAAATTCATAAGATTTTTGCTAAACCATATTACAAGAGTTGCATGAATTTGTGCGAATGACCTATACCTAACCCCGCCCCTAAACCTACCCGTCACTGGGATTTAGACAGAGTTTCTTTCTAGACAGAGACAATTTTCATATGATGCAGTGATAAAACATTAAAAAAGCTGAAATTATTTTTGTAAATCCAGAGGTCAAGTGCTTTGTAGCCACCTGACTAATAACTGGTGTAAATGTAAATAAGCAGTAGACTAGAAAATAATTTTTAAAAGATAAAAAAGAGGAATTAGGTAGCTCATTGCTGTATAATGCTTCCCCAATTTAATCTATTACTTTAAGTATAGTTAAATTAAAACTTTATGTAATTTATTTAATTGTAGTCTTTCATCCAACCAAACCATTAAGAAGAAAAAAAAAAAAAAAAATCCAAGGTGCTGGGGTAAACCTGGAAACCAAAAGCACTATAAATGTGTTGCTGCTGATGCTTTTCTGCACATGTTGCTTATATATACTGACTTGCTGTGTGAGCATGTGCGTGTGTGTGATGCACATGCTAACATTAACACCCTCAGCCCTCGTTTTCATCACCTCCTCAGATGGCAGCCTGGCCTCACACCTCTGTTTTGGCCATTTCATCCCTCTCTCCTTCCTTTCGCCTGCCGTCTTATCTCATGTTCTCACCGCTGCTGTTGGGGAAGCCAATCTGTGCGGCCACAGCATCCTCCCCTTCTGCTCTCCTGCCTTTGGTGTTATACACAGTCTTTTGCTGTAGCGTGTCCCTGGAGCAGGGCCAATCACCGCCACTCAACAAGTCTGTCAAACTCAATTCTGTCGATATGGCTGCTGAAAGCTGGCATTGCAAACATCCCAGTTGCCCTGTCTCTCTTTCGCTAGCTAGAGCCTCATTAAATCACCAGGCTTCTTTTGTATTAGTGTGGTGTGTGTGATTTCATAGATGCGATATGCCTCGTTTCGCGTGGATTATAACAGTGGGCTTATTTGAGTTCAACACAATGTTCTTATGCAATATAATCCTGTTCTAATGGAGAATGAATCTTTGTTTTCAATGTTTCTCGCTGCCAGAGCTCTTTGATGTTCATCCTGACAGTGTTTGCGTGAATGCAGAAATAAACACTCCCATGAACACGCACAGTGTTTGCGCTGAACATCGTTTGGAGGTGGACAGCTTCAGAATGAGTGGTTTGTCTCTCTCTCTCCCTGATGAATCACTCCTTCCTTTGTTTCTTTCCCTTCTGGAGGAAATCACATTAAGTGGAGCCCTGTGTTTGGCTCGAGTCTGTCCTGCCTTAATGGCAGTCATTTGGACGGCGAAGAGAAAGACGGAGAAGAATGGGGAAGAAAGCGCCCTCACAACACTAATTCCGCACAACAAAAACACCCTCTGCCATTCCTCCGTATTCATTTGCATTCAAATATCCCCTCAGACAAATATAAAATGTGGAAATCTCTGAGCTATTTTTGCGCATGGAGTTCCTGGGATGCGGTGTGAGCATGTCTCGGATGTCTGCGCCTCCCTGCGCCGCAGAGCTCCAGACCTCCCACACTAGGGCTTCAATGGCACAATATATATTTATCTCATTCAAAGGCAAAAGAAAGCGAAAGAGATAGCGGAGCAGAGCAAAATATAGATGTACACAGACTAGGGTGGAAAACCGGAGGGTTTAGGAAAAACCGAACACTGAGCGAGCAGCATATCAAGAAACGTGGTAGAAATTATAGCAGAGCCACAAACAGACAAGGCCCAGAATCTTCCGAACATCTGCAACTGACAAGATTTCTGCAGCACTCGAGGGGCTTCAACTTGTATAACTGGAAATATGTTCGCTTTTTTTAAGTTGTAACTAAAACAAATATTGGAGTATGTTTAACGAGGTAATATTATTGGAGTCTTCAAACTGTTATATTTTATTTGATGTGTTACTTGCCCTTTCTCTGTCATTAACTGTGAAATTTGCAAATAAAAATGTTTCCTACACCATTTTTTTGTTTGCAGACTTCCATTTGTGTGCCTGTAAATAAAAAGAAATACAGTAGCTGCACTCACTGTTTATGCCCAATTAAACGGGCAATTTGTGGCAATGGTTTAAAGGTTGTGTAGATATGGAATTAGCCATATAACGGTCATGTTTACAAATTGGCAGCTGAAACAACTGCTAGTTCAAAGCTTTGCTTTCCTGGGCTTTTCCCCCTTGCTGATATCCAGCGCCCATCTCTGCAGATAATGCTGTAATTTTATGGCAATTCTTAGTGCTGAATGGTCTGAATGATCCACATTAATGCCTCTCTCTAATGCTACAATCATGCTGATAATAGCATTATCCAATCCTGCCACTGTGAGTTTGTACCTTTCACTGGCGGAGGAGTTATCCAGATAATTCCACTAACTAATGCACAAGCTTCTCCCTGCTCGCCCCCGCTAAACTAACTCTGCTCTGGTCACGGCCTTTTATCTCGCTGCCAACACACACACACACACGCACGCACACGCACCAACAGATGTGCAGCTAACGTGCTAGCACTTCTGTTATTCTTTATACAACCTCAAATCAAATGAGTCTGGTTGAGGATTCATCTAAATTACATATTTATCTATCGGCTAATCTTTTGCTACTTTGCACAAGGACCTCAGAGAAATAAATAGTTTTATTGAAACTCCGATGTACGACTTTGCTTTCACAGATTGCGGAATACAGTGGAGCCCTAATGAAGCATGCGATAGATCAGCAATCACGTATTAATAACACGCTACACACTGTACTGATTGGTGTTTTGAACCCTTCTGCCTTTAACTAAATATTTAATTCCTAGCACTGCTAAAACCATTTGGGAAATGTCCTTAACTACAGAAGTCTTCTATAATCAGCTGTGCCTTTGGGGAATGCAAGGAGAAACCCTCACATTCATGGAGTACAGATTCATAGCTGTCTCTGTTTGGCTTGCCATTTCCTAGTGGAACGCCACTGTTTTACTTGGCTGCCGCTGGAACTCCGGACAGGAGGACAGTTGTCCTCTCAGCTGCTCTGCTCCCCAAGTTTTCGTGCTTACTTTTCCTCTGCTTTTTACAGGGAGAGAAAGAGAAAAATAAAGGAAGAGAGAGGGGGAAAAGAGTTATGGGCTTACAACGAGAAGAGCAGAGAGTGAGAGAGAGAGAGAGTAGGAAAAGCTCTATGTTTGTGTTTTCTTTTCAGTTTCCACAGCACAGTAAATTCTCACCTCTCCCTCTGACGCGGCCAGAAAGACCAATTGAAACTTATGCTGCTTAGTGACTCACTTTTCAAAGAGACTTTTCCTCATAGCCCACAATTTTCTTGACAAAATTGGCCTCATGTAACGGGTGCAGTTCAAACTTTACAAATTTTAAACTTCACTTTATTTTAGGGGTGTCATAATACAGAGTAATTACCTAATCAGGTACTTACAAAAATGTACTTACCATGTAACTAAGTTATGGAACATCCTGTAATTGCAGTTTGTAATTATATAGATGTAGTCAGCTCATATGTTACAGACCAAGTCTGTTACACAGCTACGTGTACATTTATGTACAATCTTGATACACTTAATTTTAAGTAGCTTATGCCTGTGTAATATTCTGTAATTTTAATGTAATAAGAAAGGTATTACTTATATTTAAGCTGTGTACTGGTGGGTTAGATCAAACTAACACTTAAGTACAATCTTGATACACTTTATTTTAAGTAGCTTATGTCTATGCACTTACATTTATAATTTCACTATAATTGACAATCTTTTGGTTAAATAGCTGCATAACAGACTACATGTGTAACAGTAACTACCAATAACATCTACAGTACATAATTACAAACTGTAAACATAGGCTGTTCCATACATGTTAGGTAAATTTTGTTTTAAGTACAACTGCTACTACTAAGTATTTACTAGTTAATTACACTGTATTATTGGCACCTTAAAATAAAGTGTTACCCAGATATCCAATGAATCATCAGATGCCTTTAAGTACAAATGCCAGCATTTGTAAGATGTATCTCAACTTTAGACTATGTCTACAGGTTAGCACTTGACTCAACATGGTGACACAGTTGTTCACTTTACATCTGGAATTAACATGTTTTGTAACTGAATAGTTTTGCATCGGTTTTAAACTGTATTGTTATTAACATTGTATGCATAACATTATGTAAATTCCTCTTTAAAGCATTTAAATGGCACCATGGGGTGGTGGGGGATGGAGTC
>JAUMHR010000050.1:5108406-5122921 GCA_032361145.1 Enteromius fasciolatus
TCTGTAGAACATCTGCAAAAAAATAGGAAGGGTATTGGTAATTTTCTGCTAGGTCATTTTCCATTTAAGTTTACTAATCATGCAACAATGTAACACATAATTCAAAATACAAAGAAAACACCTGTGAAAAATCAATACAGAAAATTCCACCATTACATTAGGCCATGTTATTATAGATATTGTTTAGTGTGAAGACAAGTGGAGAAAAGTTTTAAAGGCGTTCTCACAGGGGAGAGAAATGAGAGAAGCAACATTCCAAGAACAATCCAGTAAAATAATATGGCAAATATTTGAATATTGTGTCTTTACACTAAATCAAGTGGATAAGTCGTGAGAGAACAGTGTCTGTTGACTTTTTCACATTGCAAGAGAAGAATGAAACTCTTAAAACAAGTAAAGTGACACATATATATATATATATATATATATATATATATCATTGTGGGAGTTGGTATCAATAAGATTTTCCCGATTCAGTTTCTATTCACAAGCTTTTGATTAAATTCAGATTAGATTTGATTGTATGTAGTTTAGTAATAATGCCATTTTCTTTTTATTATATGAAATATATTCTCTTTTACCTATTAAAAACTACACATTATACAACAGCTCAGTTCAGTTGTTTAAAAATGATACTGAAACATTTGAATTAAACAATCGAACAAAAACTGTTCTGTGGATTCAAACTTTAAATTTGAATTTTTGTGTAAAACTATGAAACTGTTATATTACTCTTGTATTGTAAGAATCTGTACAATTATCAGGTATAAAAGTATAGAAAGTTTTTGAGCCTTTTAAATTAGCCATTAAAAGGATTCACTCATTAAAACTGGTTTTAAGAATCGAGATTCTGAGATCTGAGATTGATGGTCCTGATTAATCTAAACAAATGACTTTTTTTGCATAGCTGCTCTAAAAGATACCTGATTGCACTGTATCTTGGGTGCCTTCAATCCTAGTATGGTCACTTATGATCTTTGCCTCAGTGCCTTTAACACAAGAAGTTTCTTTCCTCACAAAAGATTCTTTGTGTACAAAGCATGCAAAATCCTCTGGGAATGGCCTAGAATGCACCCAAACTGCAGAGAGGATTCCCAGCTAGATGTCAGAGCTCAACTCCCCACACAAACACATTTAATCTTACTGTCAAACTAGACTTCAGCACACTGCCACTACGGCTCTGGGGAAGAAGATCCATTCCTTGTCATAGTCTGTCATGTAAGTCAGGGGGGTAACTGACATCTCCGCTGTTCTCTGTCCAAATGGGAAAACACAAGAGTTCACTCAGTGCGATGCAGCTTTCAGCTGAGCTGAGCATCTCTGAGAAACGAATCAAGTTTGCTTATTTTTCTTTTTGTATTTTCAGCTTTTCCGGCTTACGCTGTGCACGCTCAACAAGACAAGAGGGCTTCGGCCTGCTTTTGAGAGAAAGAACGAATTCACCTCAGACAGTTTGCTTACGGCTCAGTGAGAACATCGCTATAGAGGGTTATTTTGGGCGTTACCTGTGCTTGTGTGCAAGTGTGCGTGCTAGTCGACATGTGGTAGAGAGAGGAAGATAGAGAGCAAGAAAGAGAGCAGGGAAAAGGATTGCGAAATCCCATTAGAAAGCCGTGTTAGCGCCACGCTTCCCCATACACACTCTGAACCGTGTGTAATCCACTCACACTCTCGCTGTGCGTCTCAACACCCCAACACACACTCACGGTCAAACACGCACACACACACACACTCTCAGGAACTCAAATCTGCCTCCAGACTGGGATACCCAGGCAGCGAAAAGGGTATCGCTCCCTTCTACCGCTTTAGCAGCCGTGTAACATGACAGCTAATCACATCAAGCATGCTTCACAGTTTAAGGGGGTGCTGATGGGGGAGGGGAGAACTTCTTGTCTACAATGGCTACTAGCAATGTTACAAACCATCTTTTGGTACTACTAAAATACAGTTTCAGACCGCAGTCAGCGTCACTGCAAACAGACCTTGTGACTGCGGAGAAAACGTTTGTGTTTGTTGGTTCACTGTTATGCTGCTCAGACGGAGACTTGTTTGCGATTGTCTGTTTGTGTGTGTCTGGTTGGTTCCCCCATGACTGTAATTAATGATCTCACTAATGTGCCATCTCAAAAGGCTCCACGGCTGTGGCTGTGCTGCATCTATAGGGGGCGCTGTGCATGCATTTCCATTTCCTCCGCAACAGGAAAAGGACAAGTCAGCTAAGATATGCTCTCAAACATCCAAGTCTGTGAGGTTTCTCTCCTTCTCGCTCTCCTGTTCACTCTCTCTCTCTTTTTCTCTGACCTCTCCACCATCCTCCAGTCTCATCCTTTATGCATACTGACAACATGCCTCTCAGTTTATGGCCCTGCATACCATCCCTTCATTACCACCTGCGAACCAAAGACCCAAACACCACAGGAGAGAGAGAGCGAGAGAAAGGCAAAGACAGAGCTGATAAGAAATCCACAGAGATGAGTGTCGATAGTTAGAAGAGAGAGAGAGATGGTAAACGAGAGGAGCGGATGAAAAAGAAAGAAATACACAAGTGAGATGCCAACAGTGTTGTTGTCTAATACAGTGGATCTAAACTGGTGGGTCATGACCCAGTAATAGACCCCAGGTTTGTTCTTATATCGTGAACAACAGGAAAACAACTATGCTAAATGTAAATTATAATATAGAATTACTTATATAGTTGTACATACAGTAGTTATGATGGCAAACTAAAGAGGTTTGTCAAGTTTTAAAAAAGGAGGAATAATCAGACATCTGATGAAACTGAACAGAATTTTAAGAGCTTTTTTTTCTGACAGGAGGTAGATCCAACAGATGTCAGCATAGACATTTTTTTTTTTAACCCTACGGAAAAAAACTGTTAATACCTTAATTTTAAGTTACCATACTATATACAGACAACATAACAGTAAATATATACAGTACAATATATAACAGTAAAATGCTGTTAATTGTACACTTTAAGTAAAAGAGAACCAATCATGTATAATTTGGTAAAAACGGTAAACTGATATTCCCAGAATCCCCTGCTTGATATATTTGAAAGTGTTTTGTTAACATTTGCTTTTTAATTTTTATTATTATTATCAGTTACGTGCATTTGTGCTTTGTTACATTTTCTGTTTTTTAATGAAAGTTTATTGCATTATTTAAGTATCATATGATCTACCGTGGAGTTTTATGTTTGTATTAATGACTTTGTGCACCTTCTATATATTAGTGTGGTGAGCGTGATTTCACCAAGTACACAATATTCCTGGATCAACATCCTTGTTGATCTTGGATTAACATTCCAATCAACCAATCAGAATTGAGGAATCATTTTTCTGGAAATATCTGTTTTAGGCTTATAATCATGGTTAGGTGCTTCTACACCCTTATTTTGATGATTATTTATATTTTTGGACAGTCATGTTGACTGAGGATCAACAAAAGATGTTGATCAAGGATCATGTCTTACTTGGTAAAATCACGGTGACCATATTAGTATATACCCATGTGGTCAGAATTGTTGGTACCTTTGGTATCAAAGAAAGCTGTGAAAATAAATCAGTTTATCATTTTGACCTTTTTTTTTTAAATCACAAAAATCTAACCTTTCTTCTGAGAATTTAAAACGGAAAGTGTGAATCTCTTGAGTTTTCTCCTCTAAATGCCTGTTGAGGTCAGAGAACACCTGACAAAAATGCAGAGAACATTTCTTCATCCAGAATCACTCCACACACTAGCAACTTGTAACAGCTTGAAGCAAAAAACCCCAAAATCACTGGTCTAATATTAATAGTTATTCTGAAAATTCAGAGCCATCAGCCTTATAATTTGTTGCTTCTCTCTGTGTGTGTATTAATCCTTCTAGTCACTTAGATGACAGAACTGGATGTGTTTCAGAAGCAACAGGCACACACACACAGACACACACACACTGGACTGGGCAGCTTGTGTTGCGTGTAAACAGGCATTCAGGCAGTCTGGATAAATGTATCTCAGTAAGACTCTGAGTTCTCAGCCAATCAACCCCAAGGCTCCTGTACCTACCCTGCCCCTAAGCATCATTCAAATGCCAAGCAGATGCTTTCTCTCTCACTTTCTCTCTCCTCTCTCTTTCTCTCTGTTATGGTTTGCATCTATATTTAATGGGACTTTCTCTGGGAATGCTTTCTGTTTCGCAGAAAAGAAATCTATCAAAATGATCAAGAGAAATGCAGGACGCCAAGCTAAAACAATATCGTTTAGACCTGATGCTTTAATCACTGTTACGTTGCAAATGGTGTGTGAAAACCTGCACCTGGTTTATGTTAGTTGCTGTGTCATACTGAAAAGCACACACACAGTGACTGGACTAAATTACTCATTTGTCCAATATAATGTACATAATCTGCTACAGGACTCCTGTCAGGAGTTTATAGCTAAAGTACAACAGGAACCGGCCTGGCTTGCATCATCATTTAAGACTCTTTGACAAAGCTGCTATTGTGTGTGTGTGTATACTGTATGCATTTACATTTGTGAATTTATGAATGACACAAATCTCTTCTGTTCTTGTACCATACCGGAAAGAGACATGCTCCATACTGCAGAGCTTTGTCTGTGGCAATTGACATCAGTAACAGGAAGGACCCATCCACCTCGGTCAGCCCTAATAAAGAGCCTCTCTGTTTCACCACTTCAGCCCATCAGCATGCTTGGAGAAAGCCTGGCTCAAACCCAAGAACTAGTTGGGAAAACATTTATATTTTCAGTTAAATCGTCTGTTAATGTTGCTGGATCAGCATCCAAATTTCTTGAAATCGCTTAAATTTAAAAATCTATTTGATTCCATGAAAGGCAATCAGTAAGCATTCAAAACATCTTGACAAATCACCACATTTTTATTTTGCAATATAAATGTATAGAATGTTACCCAAGCAACATTTTGCAAAGTTTGTAAGGTGTAAAACCTCAATGTATAACATCAACTATGCACTGGATATTAAAATCCAAATTAGGAAAGAGTGAGTTTAAGAGAATGAAAATGTGAAATCCCAATTTTACTGCAATGAATGCTATTGCATCGACTTGAACAACCATCAATCAAAAGATTAACTCTCGCATTGAGTTTGTCAATGAGGTTAACATTTAAATCAATTTCACCAATTCAGCCTCAATCTGGAGGTTTGTACTTGCGTTGTCTTTGTGCTACAGGATTCCTTCAGTGGTCCTCGCTGCAGAAAGGGGTTGCTGATTGGCTGAAAGTCAGTTGTCTTTGAAGTCTTGGGAAGCCGATTATTGGGCGGTAGCTGAAGGACAAGTGATTCGTGGTAATAAAGTAACGAGACTCGATTGGTTTTCTTCTCATCGTGGCTAGGCAGTGGCAGGCGTGCATGCTGGAGCACGTGGAATGGCTCTTAAAGAACGGCAAAGTGCATAGCTTTAAAAACCGGGCTACAAAAGCTGAGGCTTAGAGCTGAGGCTAAGAGCACAGTTTAAAACCGGGCTAAGAGCATATTAAGATCTGAGGCTAAAAGCTGAGGCAAAGAGCGTCATTTGAATAGTGTCTCCTAAATCCAAATGTTCTTATCAGTCATATGGTCCGAATTTTCCCGCTCTTGCAGAATATAATTTCGGACATGATTTCTATTGATGGGAATAAACATTTTAAGCAAGAAAATTAAACTAAATCATTCTAAACACAGATATTAAATTATAAGCCATACATTAGTTATTCAAAATACATATACAATAAGTGATTTACACATGATAGTTTCTAATCACAAGTGTCTGATCACTCTGGTGCATTACACTTGTCAAGATTCTATTATAGCATCTTCAAATTCAAGTTTCATCGTACCAGACAGCAGAGGTTACAGAGAGGGACAATTCTGTGAAAAAATCTGAATGTGTGTGAACAGTCAGGGGATTCTGCAGGTGTCATGTGGGTGATTAGGCAGCTAGTCTATCTCTCCTCTCGGGCCCTGGAAGACCATAGCCCTCAAGGCTCCCTTTGATCCATCATGGCCACAGACACAGCATCATTCCCTTCTATGTCACCCACCCTTACCACACGCTGAAAAATGGCTGTCTCACAGACACTAAGAATGATTGCTGAAAACCAGAGGAGAAGGAGAGTAAAAGTAGGGAGAAAGTAAGTGAGGGGTTCTGGGATGGGGGAGGAGAAAGGTGAAATTGCAGGAAACTCTCTGTAGATTAGGTCTGGGTTAAGAGAATATCGATTTGTGTGCAGACGACTGTTGATCTCTCTTAGCGGCCGATGACAAATGGCAGCAAACAGAAAATCGAGCTCTCGTCTCCTCCAAGGACAATGCGTCTCGTCTCTGTAGGAGCTCATGTTGGACTCAGGTTGAGCTCGCAGAGGCTTCTTAGCGGCGGTAAAAAGTGCGGATTGCCTGGTAGGGGATGGGTCTGGTCGTGTGGGAGCCCTCTCAAGTCTTGAGTAAATATGTAAATGGCAGGACGGCAGTAAGTCAAGAAAAGGAGAAACGAGATTCTGGCTTCTTTTCTGCTGCAGATTCTTCAAAACCAGTGGATTTCAGATGTTGCTTAATGATTATTGTTGTTGTTATTATTTTTTCCTGCATATTTTATTAATAAAATCATTTATTTATTTGATATTCATTGCATTCATCAAATAAATTTGTTTCAGACCCTAATCAATTATAATATTTATTTTTCTTGGTCAAAAAAATGGGGAGAAAAAATTAGCATAGCCCAAGAATGTGTAAAATGTGCACTGTGAGTTAAAATGAGTTGAGTATTTTTGAGTTTGTTTTTGTATATATGTGACCCTGGACCACAAAATCCAGATTTTTTCTAAAAAAATGAGATCTGAAAGCTGAACAAAAAGGTTTGTTAGGATAGGACAATATTAGACTGAGATACAACAATTTAAACATCTTGGGGGGGGGGGGGGTGTTATTTAGTATAATTTATAATAAATTATAATACAAAATTAGGTTTTATATATTTCCAATATGAAATTTACTAAATATCTTTATGGAACATAATCTTTACTTAATGTCCGAATGATTTTTGGCTTAAAATAAAAATAATATAATTAATAACTTTGACCCATATAATGTTAGCTATTGCTACAAATATACATGTGCAGTGTATGGTTTTGTGGTCCAGGGTCATGCATGTTTGTTAATAATATAAATTGAAAATGTCTCGTTTAATCATAAATTGTTAGTTTTTTTTTATGTCAAGAATGTGCCTTGGACATGAACCTGAATACTTCAGATTATAAAGTAGCATTATGTAAAATTAGTATAAATTCACAGTATTCAAAAAAAACAAAACCCAAAGAGATACAAAATGATTCTGATATTTACATTCACATTTTACATGGAAAAAGAGTTGTAAATATCAGGGAAACATGATCTGTTCTATAAACATGCATACTTTTTATCAGTCACAAAGTTCTCAAATGTAGAGTCCACACAGATGGTATGTGATTTCACATCCAGTAAATGGGTGGGGAAAGGTCACAGGAAAGCACAACTGAACACCTAAACAAAGGAAGAGGTGCAAAACTCCTCCAATAATTTATGTTTGGAAAGTTGGAATTCTGATGTGAAATGTTGTGTCAGCAAAAAGTGTCAAGTAATCTGTGAGAAATGTAAAATGAAGGTTCAGACTAGAATATTTCAGTGATATCAACTGAATAGTGATTGTTTGGTGTTGTAATTTAATAGCTCCTTTACAGCATGATGGAATTTTGTTTGCAAAACCCAATCACTGTTTTTATATTTATGGCTGTAAAGCTATACTGCCCTACAAAGCAAAAAGGCAGTAACTACGCCAAGTGCAGAACTGAGAAAAATTACTTTAAAGTTATCCTGTCATCCAGCTTTTTGCAGTTACTGTACAAACGACTACCATTTTTCTACAAAACGACACACATTTGAGATAAGATATTTTGTCACATAACAAAGGATGCCTTGAATGTCATGAAAATGATACTAACTCATTTTTGACCAAAAATGCAGTTACTGCCTCTTTGCTTTGTAGGGCAGTATACATCTCTATTCTATAAATCGTTATATACATAAAGGCAGCTTGATTTTACTGGAATATATTTGAGAGTAGATGTAAATTAGTTTAGAGTTTGTTTGTTTGTTTGTTTTTAAAGAAAAACTGCATTAAAACATCTTCTGAAATGCATAAATACAAGGAAAGAAGATTAATAAACATTTAATACATTAAAACATTGTGTTATATAAATTTTTGGGAATTACTTCAATAGAACACTTTTCATGCATTTTAGAGTAAAATATAGTTTAAATTTCATATGAATATATATAAAAATGGATATTCATTTTGTGATTTACTAATAATTATATTATTGAATTATTATTACCTTACATTATGAGTGTTTTAAAAACAAATTGCATTTAAAAATATTAGATGATTGCAAATTTACTGTAAATGGAGAATGAATATTACACAAATAAACATACAATGTTGTCCAATAATAATAATAATAATAATAATAACCACCTTTGTCTCTATCAGATCAAATATTTAGGCCATCTTTGGGTCATGGTTCGTGTGTGAACCAATAAATAGCACTATAGTAGAAGTACTGAGAGGGCTGTTTCAGTCAATTAAATGCACTTAAAAAAAATTCACATACAAAGTGTGTTTGAGACATGGATGAGGGGTGCAGTGGTTGGATCTCTGACACATATTTGCACTCCTTAGCTGTCCAAAATCTATTTGTGTCTGAGGTCACTGTCGTGCCTCATAGGCAATGCAAGCAAACAACTATTTTTTGGATGTAGCATCATCTTCAGAAACTGACCATACAGCATTATTTCTGCTTTTGTTTTAGTTGGTATTAAGCTCAGTGTTCATTCTCTGTGTGAATGTATTCTTTATATTTGTGTCTTGTTGTGTTGGACTGGCAGGCCAGTCGTAGATCTTTCTCAGGTTATTTATAATGACTGAGTGAACCCTCGTCTTCACTCCAGATCAAACAGAACTGTGGCCTAAGCCTGCAGCTCCAGGGAGAGCCCAGTCTCTGCTTCATCTACACCCAGTCTTCTGTAGGGGGGCCTGGGCTCAGAGCCCTGGGGAGAGTACTGCTACCCTCTCCTCCCTCTAAACTTCCCCAGCATGCTGGAGGGGGTCTGGGCCTCTTCTTCATCCCCACTGTATGCTATCTCACTCTCTCTATCTCTGTCTGTCTGTTTTTTCATTTGCACTCATGTGAATTGTGTGAATGGAATAGAGGTTTCCCCCACTGTCAATCAAATTTGTAGCTGACTGGTCTGTTGCAACCTGCAGGATTTAGAAAACGAAAATCTCCCAACAGGTTCACAGTGTGTTTTTCCTCAGTGTTATTGCAATTTATTTTCCTAAAAGGGTCGATTAGTGGTAAAATAAAAAATAAAACAATAATAATAATAATAATAATAATAATAATAATACTATGATGATAATGATAATCATTATTATTATTATTATTTTGAAAAAAAAAAAAACTAAAACAAGCAAGCACAAAGTCAATAAATCATAAAATATAACATAGCTTAACCTTTGTATAGTGTGACAATTTCAGTTTTAACATGTCTTGTAACTTTTCAATAACTATACATGTTATATATAAGATATACATCTTTTATTTTTTTATGGACATTACAACTAGAAAAAAAACCTATCACTTTCAAAAAGTAGTAATAATAAAAATTAGTCCACTTGGTCCCACTTTATATTGTGTGCCTAATAGATGTGTAACTACACATGTACGCAGTATGTAACCACAGTCTAAGTACACATAATAATACTTAATATACTTTATATTAAGTAGACAATTCCTATGGATTTACCATGGAACTCTGATGTAACACAGCAGCTTCCAGTAAGTTACGCTTTACATTTAAATTGTCGTTGGTGTCCAGAATTTTAAACTGTATAATAAGTGCACAGTTCCTGAGGAGTTACCATTAAAGTACACTGGTATTACAGTGGTGCACCAACTCCGATGACTCCTCCCACTGGATCACCCCCTTTTCCAATTACTCTTATAAAGACTGTTGTTACAAGATTTAATTATTAATTTCCTGTTATGCAAGTGCTTAGTGAAGTGAAAAAAAGTATTGCTACCAATATCCTTACTTGCACATACAATTCTGAGGGTTGTTACATGTGTGTACAGTAGGAAAAGATTATTACAGCTGTACATACTATGTACTTACATTGTGGTTACATACTACGTACACATCTATTACTATATAAGTACACAGGTATTATAGGGTCACAATATAAAGTGGGACCGTACACTTTAGATACTAGTTAAGCATGGCGAACAAAACAAATGGCCACTAAATAGTTCACTCGCATAATGCTGATATCAAGAAAAGTGTAATGGTCGAGTCGTGTGCATTAGAGGAGCTGTGTGTGGAGATAGGAGAAGTGAAGGCTTATTTTCTGCTTCACTATGTCTTCACACTGTGGTCAGCCAGGGGAATACAACTGTCCATCAGCTGTTCTTAGAGCCTGTAACTCTCTTAAATTAACCACTGTCACTGATACACACACACACAGATGTTCACCCGGCTCTATTGCACTGCTTCGCCTGTAAATCCTGACAGTCGTCCATCAAGCCTGCTGTAGAAGGAAACAGTGGCTAACCTCGCTCCATCTGTTAGAAACAGTCTGCTTGCTCTCCCTAGGCAGGATTTAGTGTTCGCCCGTCCCCTTCTCCCAACACCACCAAAGCCACCCAGACGTAACAATCGCTTTAGTGACTCCAATTTATCAATCTTGTGATACATTCATGTGTCACGGTTGATATCAATCAGAGATATTCATAGGTTTTAATCGAGAGTTTGGGTGAAATACTGAAATCTTGCTTTTTCAGTAAATCAAGCGCGCTAGAGAGTAATGCAGTGAATTGGGAGCTGGAGATTGTTGGTATTTCGTTCCATGCCAGATTAGTGATTGAGAGCGTCTGGAGCCCGGATGGCAGCGCCAACCTGGTCGTGCCAGGTGAGCAGATTCGCAGGGCAAATGGAGTTTCAGCTAGCTGTTGGCATGTTACCTCTATTTATTGAAACTAAGAGTCTACATACAGTATGCATGCAATACACTGCATGACTTATAAAACAGTAAAGATCATGCGTTTGCCGACTACCAGACTTTCAGGTTGTTCCAAACACAACAAACTCATGCAGAGACATGTGCCTTGTTAGTACAAGATGCATGACAAATGAAACAATATGTGTTCTAAAATAATCAAACATGTTTGTTCTTCTCTGGCTGGTTGGAATCAAAGTCTGAAGCCAAAAGTAGGAGTCTGTACCCTTCATACACTATGCGATTTTCTGTGAAAATCTACAGACTGGCTCTGACTTTCGGCAACTACGTATAGCGGTGACTTGTATAGACTGTAAATCAGGGCAAAAAAATCTGTCGTGTAGTTCCAGCCTTCAGAATCACTGGTGCACCTCAGAGACCAAAGGAGATGAATACAAGTAGCACACGTAAGCAGGGGATAGCGTCTTGGAGAATATTTGCTTTTTATTATATCTGTCTTTTTCTCACTGCGTGAATTCATTCTTCCCATTAACAGAAGCCCCTTAGCGTGGTATAATTCAGGGCAGAACGCAGCAGTTGTAGATGTTATTAGCGACGTTATCCATCAGGGTGGGAGCGAATGGAGAGCAGGCTAATGCCTCTGTCACATCTCTCCGCTTGCCGTATTTATGGCCTCAGATTTGAACTGCATGACTGGCACGGCACAGCCCTCAAATAATAAAATAAATCAAAACATAAGAGTTTTGTCTTTGTGCAATTTCCTTTTCAGGCTTCGAATATGAAACCAGATGTTTCCGGCATGCTAAAGATGCTTTTCATCTTTTTTTTCCTCTTTTTTTTTTGTCCTGTCCCACCTCCCCTCCACGCTAACGTGCTTTCAAAATACATGTACCTCTATAAAATAAAATAAAAAAATGGAGAGGAGGGTGAGGTTGAGGGGTGCACGAAAGCGGGTGGCTTATGAAAAGTGAAATGTCCTGTTAGCCTCAGGTAGTGGTCTGTTTTGCATTGATAGAGCGACCGGGAGTGCCTCAGGCTGTTATAAGGAGTGTTTTCCCTCCGTGATATCCTTCTGCACCATCTCTCTCTCTAGAGTGTGCCTCTAAGTAAGGCACATGGGTTAAAGCAATACGCCTTGCATCCCTCTCCTCCCTTGCTCCCCTAATTGGGGGTGTGGAGGTTAAAGAATGTCGCTGTTATCACAAAGCCAGCAGAGAATACATTTCAGGAATATAATTTAAGTTACGAGTGACCTGCATTTTCAAGCATTGCGTCTCCGAAAATGTTTACTGAAAACACACATGCGTAATCGCTCGGTGCACATTGATACGTACAATGACGGTAATGAACGCAACAGCAGAAATTTGACAGGATATCATTAGAAAGCGTCGGGATTAGACGATAAGACGTCACCTATTCACCCGTGCCTTGGAGGCAATGCAGATTTCCCGCTGGTGTTTGTAGCAGTCTGGCCTACGTTCTGTGGTTCTTCAGTAGTGCGTGCTCACTGACAGCCATATTTAGTCTCTCTGAGCCACTGAAAACATGCTTGCTCTCACTCTCTTACTCAGTCTCTCTTACTCTGAAATCTGCCAGAAACAGCACATTTCCTGGCAGGCTCCAAATCCGGGCTGAGTCCAAACAAACACGTCCTGTAGCGTTGGCTGCCGTCCAGCGGGCAACTCTCACCTGCACAGTGTACCGGCAGTCCGACTGCGCTGTGACATGCTAGATGGGCTCTTTGAGGTTTCCAGGGATACAGTCAACGTCCATGACTGTGGTGGCAGCCCGGGCCAGGCCAAGAGAAACTCCTGCGGTGAGGAATTACAGTACGATAGCACAATGAGCTAACAGTCTAGTTCAAACTAACTGTTGGTCTTCAATAGCTGGATAGCTTCACTTGCTGAAAAGACATATGCAGGCAAATATTGATAGACCGGAACAAGGGGTGGCTGGTAAGATGAAACTTTGCGTAGCACAAAACATTATTCTTTTCTTCTTTCTCCAACGTGGGCTATACAGTGCATCGCTCAGACTGGTTAGAAGAGATTTTCTGGGTTAAAACAACTGAATAATTTCTGCTAAGTTATTCATTTGTAGTTACTATGTAATTACATTGTAATTATTGCAAGAAGCAATCACATAAAGATTTAAATGTACAGAAACCGTAAAAATTGAAAAACCCGCTTGATCTGGGTTTGGTTTGAGCTGCACTTTCTTTGATAAAGTGTATTTATTGCTTTGTTTTGCTTGTTTGTTTGCTTGCTTCAAAAACACACAAAAAAAAAATCCTGAAAGAAATTAGAACCATGGTTTTATTTTAAGACTTGAGAATGACAGTCTTCCATCATCATGGCAACCAGTTTGTTTATTCTTGCTAAAATTGTTTTCTGCAGAACAATATGTGGAATGTTTACCACTTTCGATAAGATCTTCACTAGCTTGTTGTTTTGGCCTTGTAACAGCGGAAATCTAGGCTATTGGTGGGAGGATCTTAAGTTTCATGGAAGAAAATGGTTAAACATTTAACTACATTTCAGATTTTGTTTTCATAAGCAAAATTTCCCAATTAGTTCACATAAGGTCAAGTGATTTGTAACAAGGTTATCATTTGGACAATGATTTCTGGGGTCGGTCAGAACCAGAGTTCATTTCGAACTTTAGTAACTGCAATGCCACAGCTTCTACTTCTAGAGCACTTAAACAAGTTAAAATCTTTTAATAATTCCAGCCTGATCTAGGTGTGCAGAGACTGACACAACTCAGAGGAAGCTGCAGTTTGTTATTGCTAGACCTAACCGTTCTCGTCAAATCTGGAGTGTATCCACCCCATGCCAAGAGCAGTAGTGGAGAAATTACCTCTGGCAGACTAATACAGCTCATAACAGACACGTCTGAAAGAGGAACCAGACCAAACATTGAGAGCCTTTAGCAGCGCAGAGGACTTACATAGGAACAGTTGACCAATTAGGGCTACATTCTGCAGGTACCTCGGTGTGTGTCATACCTTAGCGTAATGACGGTTGTCTCTATTAGCATGACAGCATGTCAAACAACCTCTTCCTGTGAATGGAGGCTTATCTTAATTGGCTCCGTCTCTGTGGATTGTCTGTGTGGTGCGGTACAGTGGCCGAGAGCTCTGCTTCATGTCTGCCCTGGCCACCACACACCAATATTTCATGTCAGACACCCAAAACGAGAAAGGCATACTTCATCAGATGCTATAAGGGGGAAATTAGCACTGAGGCCCATTTATTTTACCATTATATGGATCCTACATCAATCACTGGAGTTAAGAAAGAAATTCCAGACAATCCAAGTATGCTATAAACATTATGCATACAGTTGCAACTCTCCAATTTGACTTTTTACTATTTTACTACTTGTTTGTGTTGTGAAATGACTTGCTGCAGTTCTCCAAATTTGAAATACTATATATAAGTTAGTAATATTTTAACAAAAT
>JAUMHR010000050.1:5133495-5146051 GCA_032361145.1 Enteromius fasciolatus
AAGTTAACTAAATAAGTATTGTATGTAGCACTGCTTTATAATATACAGAACAGCATGGAAAATGTACATTTTCTAAATATTACTTTTGAGAGTGTCTTTTGAATAACTTTAAAAGAGTGTTAAATGGCGGGAAATAACATATAATTATAAAAAGAGAGAGAAACGAGCATGCATTATTTTCTTATATATGTCCAATATCGATGAATAGTATCATTTTTAATTTCAAATTTTGACCAGTAACCATTATGGTACCAATACTGTGTAAACACTGAATTCAAACCATATTAAGGTTTTGCAGATTTTGGAAGAAAAATATACAGAACAAGCTGGTCCATCACTGCCATGTCATTAATCATGTTACACACCTAACACACCTACTGTAGGATAACATTAGTGAGATAAGATTGGCTTGTTTTTTATCCTTTGTGTGTGTGAAGAGAGAAATAGACTAGCTTGCTAAGACAGAGATCTATTGCACTGACTTCTCTGTTTCTTATTTTCACGTTATATTATGCAAAACATTCCCCTCCACCACTTCATTTCTCTCTCTCTCTCTTCCTCTCCCAGTGTCCTCTCCTCCTCTCTGAAATCCAATCTGAGCTGTGCTCCACGTCTGAATCAAAGAGGAAAATCAGCTTGATTTGGACTCCTGCTGATCCAGAGGATGTGTGTGCGTCTGGATGTGTATGCGCGTGCGGGGGGGAGGGGTGGGAGGCTATTGGTATTCTGATTTTATGTGAGAAAAAGAGAGTGTGCGTGAATATGGGACCTGCTCCCACAGCCAAATCAAAGGCTGTTTTAATGCCATTGTCTCCTTCCTGTAAAACAGGATCATATTTACTGTCATAATTGCTTGTTGATGTTTTAATGAAATAAGAGAAGCACATAAGCTATCTGTCTGCATGGATGCTCGTCTCAAGAGGCTGACAGTAAGCTCATGGGCTTTCGCCTTATTCTCCCCGTCTGATGCTCAAATCCCATATTAGGCACATAAATAAGAGATGCAGTTATTTAAAATGGCTTCTGCACAGTTAAACTGATTTTGCTTTTTCTTATGGTGCTTGTACATATGCGTGTGGTCTCGCTACATTACTCTCTATTGTCCGGCACTCAGAGTCTAGCCCCGGTGCAGAGGTGGATGCCAGTGGCGGCATTTTGGCAGGCTTTGGCGGAGCTCTGGTGCCAAGAGCGCAGGTCAGTGAGGCGTGGAGAGAACATCCAAACATGGCTTCTTTCCTCCACGGCCCTGGCAGGGCCAGCACCTCTGTTCTCTGCCCAAGCTACACACGCTCCACATTGGGATCTGGACACGCGGCCTATACGCTAACCGAAAATCAGATTTATTGCCTTAATGATGCGAGTAAGTATCGTCCCACGACAATTTTTTCCTGGGTTGTGCTGGCTAGTGGTTAACAGCTGGCTACAGCTGTACCAACTGAACACTGGCAGCTGTAGTCACAACCGTCATTTTTCTTTTATGGGTCAGTGAAGCTGCTTTTTGTCTGTCATTGCTTAAAGAAAAAAAAAAAAAACATTAAAAAAGGCTATTCATGAATACAATAACTTTATATGCCCTTCTGTGATGAGAATATTTTATATACAAGATTATATATATATATATATATATATATATTAAGGGTGTGAAACCAGAAATGCTAACATGAAACAACTGTATGAAAAAAAAAAAACTGTTTAAAAAAATTATTAAATGAATGAAATTAATAAAATAAAACCTTTTATTTTGAAAATTTACTTTTAAAGTCTGTCAAAACATTTTATTGTTGATATTGATATTTTTAGCAATACTACTGTACTACTCTTTACTAAATTAATAAAATAGAAATCAATAATAAATTATTTTTCTTGGCAAATCAAAAGTCATGTGAAGTCATGTTATCCAACCAAAATGCAGATAAACAATCATAAAGGAAGTAGCAATAAAAAAACTCTCAAGACTCTGCGTTATGGTTATAAGTTATAGGTTGTATGTTATCATGTGATGCGACTGCCCAAAAATGCAACTATCAAATGTTATACTTGTTTAAAAAATGGGGAAAATAAATAAATAAGGCAAGTCATCCCTGGTGATAAGGGTAAAACAAATAAATAGCACAATCTTTCTTCCGCATGTTGACTGAATACATTAAAAATTTTGTTTTGTTTCACAAATTTTCTGAATAGTTTTTAAAGATGCAAATTACACATTATTCAATTTAATATGCACTAATTTGCATTTCCAAAAAAGAAATATGATCACAAGTTTAAGTCAGGTTCACAATTATTCTTTTTATTTTGCGGACATTAAAGCCAAAGTTATATACATATATATAAAACCAGAACGATCTCTTTTAATCACCCAAGCAATCAACAAATACAACACTTTCACTGTGTTTTTAGGAATAAAAGCAGACAAGTTATGGATCAGCAACCTCCTATAGATTATAAATAGGAATTAGAAATGTGAAGTTTGGTGTACTGAAGTGGAAATTTCTGACTGCATTAGGAACAAATAAATAAATGCATGTATCATAACTGTACATGTACTTAAGTGTATTTTGAATGTAATATTTCCACTTGTCTTAAACAACACAATGAAAAGCCAAACAAAAATACAAAAGAATGACATTTCTAAAATTGTAAGCTACATTTTGTTAAAGATTTGTACTTTATTGTGATAACTCAGTGACCTTTCTGTGTGTGCGTTCTTCAAACAGCAAACAGAGGGCATACGAATGACTGCAGTCACACTTGCAACGCACACGTACCATTATAGAACGTTCTCAATCAGTTGTGATGTTAACCTCAATTATAGGCTTCCAGAATGTTCTAAACATGCTCATCCCACTGGCAGATTGGGAGGAGAGGAGAGAAAATGAAACCCAATTTGACGGTGTAGAAATTGGCCCTCTCTCTGTGCCCCATACCCGCTTCACCTCCACAAATCACCACCTTGCAGCGTCCAACGCATCTCCTCTTATTTCCTTTACTGTCAAGCTCGGCATTTTAGCCCGTCACGCCCGTGTGGCGCAGCTGTGATTATGGGCATCAGAGCTGCTTGTTAATATATTTGAGCAGCGGACAGTGTGTGTTTGTGTGTACGGTCCACGTGTGGACAGTCCCTTGACTGACACCCAATCTGCATTCGGCGGGATTGCTTTCTTCTCTCCTGTGTGGTTAAAGAGAGGAGGGATACCAACGACAGCAGATCTCCGTTCACCTAATCAGACATCTTTGATTGATCTGCCCCTATGGCTGGCTGTGATTGGTGTCCTGGATGGGCAGGAGATGGAGAAGCGTCTGAGTATTTGTTTCTCTTCTCCACTGTAATAACTGTAAACAAGTATGCAGTAAAAAGCACATTAGAATAGAAACTGAGGTATCTGAAATGGGTGATGACCTAAACCGAGCAAGAGAGTTGCAGAAGGGGCAGATTGGTGGTCATGGCTGTGTAAAGCTTTAGACAGACATGGTGAAGGAACTGATACTAGTGCCTATAACATATATGAACGTTACATGACATAGCAGATATATACAGGTGGAGCTGGGGAAGGTGGAGGTTTAATAGCTGCTATAGCTACAGAACCTCTAGCCAATAAATGAATGTTGAGCAGCAAGCTAATTGGTTTCTGATGTGAAGGAAACCAGTCAACTACAACATGTATATAATAATGTGAATATATCAGACCAAGTTAGAACCCTGTTTGTGCCATCTAGAATTTCATGACAGACCTCTGCATTTGTGCATTTGTCTTAGAGAGCATTAGAGACTTCTTTCGAAATCATTTTTTGCCAATCCCAAACATATGAATGGTGGTGTAGTTAAAAGATATTAAGGTAAAACTTTATTTTAAGGTGTCCCTGTTACAACGTTACATGTACTTACCATGATAATTACAGTTATGTACAGTATAATTTCATGCAAGCAACCCTAAGCAAAACTCTAATCCTAACTCCAACCATAGTAAGTGCATGTAGTTAATTGATATTACTCAGTACTTAAACGTATAATTACACTGTATCAACTGTAAATAAAGTGTAACTGATATCCACATGAGTAATTTGCAGGTTTTAAATGGGAGAATTTAATTAGCATCATTTAAACCTCAACAAGCATGAAACATGATTGAGAAGACTAATGGAGGACTATTGAGGAGCCGGAAAAATGTGTTGTGATCGTATTTAGTTTTCATATATTGATAGCACTGTATGTATTTTTTAATTTTTTCAGTCTTAATGATTATAAGTTATCAGAACAGATTTACTTGTATGTTATGAAACTATATAATATTTATGTTATGTGGAATGTTTACCTTGTTGGAGAAGTTGAGTGCCCTAAACTGAGTCTGGTGCCTCTGGTAGATTTTCAGTTTAAAACTGTGTTTTATAGAACAACATGTATGAGACATGGCTAGTAAAATTGGTACTGTCCTGGGACGTCTGATCACTCTACACATGCCTGAGAAGGGTTTGTCACACACTGTGCTCCACACACTGCCTTTACTGTATAAAACACACTGTGTCCTTAGAGGGCCTCTCTCCACCTCACTTCAGGTCTCTCATTTCCACACCGACCGGCAGTGTCAAGTTAGGGGATATGTTTTCACATGGGCCTCAGGAAGTAGTGGTCTGGCCCAGCCATCATGTGGGGACATTTGTGTGTTTATGTATGTGAGTGTTATTCGCTGAACTCAGACATGTAAAAAGCTAACTGCAATTTAACGTTTTTTTATTTAGTTTTATTTTTTTTTTATCAGAGTAGTGTATCATAATCTACTAAATCTTTAACTCACAGTCTACACAATATTTTGTATTATTAATTATTATTATTATTTAAGTGGAAATTTTTTAACTTTATTATTATTATTATTAGGTTACCTTAACTACTATGTACTTACAATACAAAAATAAGAAATAAGCACAATGTGTAAGGGATGGGATTAAAAAATATATATAAGTATACTGGAAAAACATATGTACACAAACAGTGCATCATATCATATGATTAATTTAAATGTAAAAGTGTGACCTAATATTTTAATTTTGTAATTTGCATTAAATTTATCCGATTTGACAGTCAAGATGTTTATGTTGTTGTTGCAAAATATTTCTTGAACTTTCTATTCAATAAAGAATCCTAATAAAAGTATTATGGTTAAGTCAAATGTAATGTAAAACAAACACACAAACACAATATTTATTATAAAAAATTTGAAATCAAGCACAGCAAGACTTAATATTCTGCTAATTTATACAAGTAATAGCCACCATGAATAGTAACATTTCTTATATCTGATATTCCCGTTTAATCCCAGCAAACTCAATGCGATCAGACATGTGAATGATTAGCCACATTTGCTAATTGTGCTGTCGGAGTGTTTTCGAGCTCAATAAGGTGTAGCTCAGGTGTGTTTAAAGAGTTGGTTTCAACAGGCAGTTTGATCAATAACCCTGTGGTGTAGTACAGCGGTGATCAATTTTATAATATTGACTATGTTCCATTGTTGTGCTTTTCTGGCTGCGTGTTTGTGTGTGTGTGATAGAACAAGGATCTATTAGAGCATAAATGTAAGCGTAGCTTGAGAGATTATTTCTATGGTTATTTGGGGTGTGTATGTTTGTGTTTGTGTGTGTGTTTTCTGTAAACATTGCCAGGCTGGCGGTAGTTCTGTGCCATATCTCTGCTGTGAGGAGAGGCTGGTACCTGGCATGGGGGCGCTGATTACTCTTATTAAAGCCGAGGAAGTGGGCCACGTTCCAAAGCCTACCGAGCGGGCCGCTTCACTCCACTCACCCACACCGGCCCGCGAGCGGAGCGGGGATAGAGCCAACCACCAGACGGAACCCCACTAACCTGCCATCGCGCTGCCATGGGCTCTGGGGGTGACTGTTGTAGCAGTTGTCAGTTGTTTAACCAATTAATGCATTTTTTCTCTTGTTCCTGTGTGTAGCGTGTTATGTCTGCCTCCCTAGGTATTAGCGCCATATTCAAAAGCTTCCAGAAATGAGGATCTCACGGCTAGACTGTTAAAAGAAACATGAACAGTTGTTTGTCGCCTGTTAGAAGTGGATAGAGATGTGCGAGCTGCAATAATACAATGTCTGTACTGTCAACATTTAGACACATATCACTGGAAGCTGTTCAAAATAGCTGCATTCTTCTGCATTGCATTGCATAATGGTAGAGTGTAAACGGAAAGCAATATGAAATATATACAGTATGCGATAAACATTTAACTAAAGATGAAAAATAAAGTGCAGCATAACACAAACAAGAAGCTGTCAGATGTGTTTCTCGCGCTTTTCTTTGTGATATTTCCATTTCTGAACGGTGCAGCGTGACTGTATATTCCTTCGGTGAAAGCCGGTTCTTACTCTGAGTGCAGATTGGCTTCCAGAGAAGTTATTAAACATAATTGCAAACTAATTAGTACAATGATGGCTTGGCACCTCAGTATTGTGTGAGCCACTCAATGTGTCTTTACAACATGCATTTAAATTTTACTCTAATTAGTGATGTGTGATTTATGCATGGCTGGGGTGTACTTTGTAACCGTTATTAATAGAGCTGTATAGATTGCATTAGTAATTAATGCACAAATCAAAACCAAATGCAGCATGATCGGAACATTCATGTGGAACACAAAGCTACTGAATTACGTTTTACGTAACTTGACATTGTCGCTGCTGGAAGTTCTCTGTAGTGACGAATAGTCGGTCAACTTAGCTTCATACAAAAAAGAAAAATCTGTCACGTTTTTTGGAAGTGTAGTCTATGTATTTACATTAGTTTCTTATGTTACTTACTTTTATTCCATTTTCAAGAAATGTTTCATAGAAATAATGCTAAAAATGGCATTTGGTGTAACTAAGTTAAAATTTACATATTACCATCTCAATGTCTTAATCATTATTTATAGTTGGTAACACTTTATTTTAGGGTTTCTTAACTAGTTGCTTATTAGCATGCACATTACTAGAATATTACTATATTTATTAGTAGTAATTAAACACATATTAATGCGTTATTCTACATCTGATAATGATACATAATGATCTTATTCTACATCCCTAAGCCTACCCAATACCTAAACTTAACAACTAATAAGCAGCCAATTGGGAATTTATTGAGGCAAAATCAAATTCAATAGTAAATAAATGTTCCTTATCCTAAAATGTTACCTTATAGGGTAAGGTAGCACATCAGATTTTATGAATTATGGTATATTAAATTTAAAATATCTTAAATTGTACACTGTGAATTAACTTGCCTTATTATTAAAAAATAATTATTTGATATTTTAGAGCCTGCATGAATCACATTTGTTATATTATTTTGAATAAATTAATATATAGGACAAAACACTTGCACACAATGAATATCTCTTGTCTTAGTGGACCAGCAGGGCACAGTGCATTACCATTTTTGTTGGAGTTAAACCACACTGGTGTTGTGTCTCACCATGTTACAGTATTGAGGGTCTATTAGGCGGTTCTCTGCAGTCTCATTAGAGTGGAGCCCAGTCTCCCGGTTGGAGGCTGACCTGCATGAATCCCCATCTTGTTCTGGAGGGATTAATCCTGCACGACACTGTTCAGCCTTCCCTCACACGCCTTAATGAGTTCAGCATGGACCTCACAGCGACTCCTTAATTTCACCTAATTGAGCAGTCGTTAGCGGCCATGTGCCCCAGCTTTGGCATGTAAGTATGAGCACGAATGTGTGCGTGTCGGATGGTCTGGCACAGTTAGCGCAAGGGAACCCGTGGCATGGTGAGATCATTCATTTGCCCTTGCCTCTCCACGTTGATCATTTTTATGCTTTCATAATGAGTGCCGGTTAAGGAGTATAAACAGTGGGAATGCTGCTGAGCTTGATGATGTCATACGGTGGAAACAGATCCTGAAGAGGGTCTAGTGGAACCAGAACCAGTTTATATTGTGAATGTGTGACGAACTGGCTACGATGCCTCTTCTACATCATTTCGTGTAAATGTGTAATCCAATTTGTTAGCTGCGGTAAACGGTAAAACCGTTTTCATTACAAACCACTGGGTAAAGAAAAATGACATTACAAATTAAGCTAATGCGTAAACAAATACCAAACTATTTTGTAGTTTTTGTATAGCTAAAGCAACTGACACCAGAAGCCTTCCACATTCAAATATAAAGGACACATTCTACTCTTTAAATAAGGTGGATAACAGCAAATGAACTTCACTCAGTTTTGTCGTGGCCACGACACATTAATTTGTGGGAATGTGATAATATAATGTGGCTATGAGATATTAATTTGTGGGAATGTCTTATTAATTAATGGAAATGTGATATTATGTCGTGGCCACAAGATGGTTTTGTCAAGGTAACAACATCCTTATGTCATCTTTATTAAAATGTTAAGTTAATCATTAATTACTAGTGTGTTTTTGCTCAACTAATGCTTAATTGTGAACAAATTAACCATTAATTAATGCTTAACTAATGCATTATTCTGACCCCCTATTCTGAAGTATTACCACAATATAATCTATAAGCATCAATTAACTTTTATGCCCACATTCCAACCTGTCCTCCAACCAATATGCCCATATAAGTTGTTCGTACAAATCTTTTGTTTTGAAGTTTTTGCATTCCAGCAAGCAAAGACCTACTGAGTGCACAAAGTTGCCACAAAAGGTCTTCCCTAGGCAATTCAGTAGAAAAGAGCAATTTCTCACGGTTGGAAAGGTGTTCTACGGAATGTCGATCCGACCGTGCGCTTCTGGGTGTGGAAGTTTCCTCACCTCATCAGACGGACACGATTGCTTCTTCACGTGTCTGGGCCGAGAACACACTGAGACAGCTTTCATGGATGGCTCATGTGTTCATTGTGAATGGATGGCCATGACTACGTTAAGGTCCCACCTCTCGTTTGCGAGAAAGCTCCCCTCGCGTCCTTCCCATGGTAAGTCGGCGAGCCATCCTGGCTTTTCGGCTGCTACGGCGAGGCGCCTGGGGGACCTCACGGTGACGTCCAGAATGTTCGGTCGGGTGTAAAAGCCACGGACTTCTGCCCCACCATGTAGTCCCGTGGTCCTCCCGGAAGAGACCGCTCCCCCGGTAATGAGCCGATGGGCACAATTTGGCACCCGCATCGATCTTTGGAATCTCTCTGGTTCCTGGATGGGATGCATCAGACCTCTCCGACCTCTCTTTTGCCATGATAGATACTATCACTCAGGCAAGAGATGTAATATTTTTTTATTGTGTTTCAGTGTTGACTGATCTTTTCTTCCTCAGTCTATGACTCTTCTGTTACATTCTATTTTTCTGAAAAAAAATTTAAATTAAGAACTGACAAGTGAGGTATAAAGAGAAGACGCACAGCACACAGGCCACAATCAGATCGTGTCTATTTGACGTGTTTGTTTCCGCAAAATACATCACAATGCAACAGAAGAGTGATGTTCTGACTTCTTGTTGTAGCGCAAACTAAAGTTCAGGATGATGAGACACTATTATGCAAATTTGACCATCCAGAATCTCTGGAAAAACAGTCCCTTGTGATAACGATCATTCCTCTGATTGCAGGGAGAAGGTGGCCCTCAGAAAAGGGTATCAGGATGGAGGCCGGTGGAGATGTAGCAAGAGATATATCATAACCTCAGCAGGTGTCTGATTAATGTATATGAAAGGACATGGCAAGCTTCTCTCAAGGTCAAACAATCTCCTAGAGATGTGGAAAATAGTCTCAGTCACAGCAGAAAACAATACCGCATTGTTTGACATCTGAATCATGGTCATTCAGACCACTCTACTGCCCACGCACAAACACACACACTTTCCTCGCCCTCAGCTGTAGTTGTTCCCGAATAGTGTAAGGCGTAATAACTCAATTACCCGATGATCAGTCTGTTTTTCTTTTGTTTTACATCCTTTTAAAATCATCAATAATTGCATAATTTCATGCAGTCTAATGCCTTAACTACTGGCACCTTTCACCTGGCTTCTCTCAACTTTCATTTGATTTCTTTTTTTTTTTTCTCAGGGCTCTCTTTTTCTTTTTCATGTTTCTGCTCCCCCCACCCCACCATAGTATTTGAGAGGCTGTTTTGGCCCATCAGTCTTTTCTGCCCAGTTGTGAGGTAAATGATTACTCCTGTGACTGCTGTAACTATCACAGCAAATCGCCCTGTCATTTCTCCCATTTCCAGCACTGTTTATAGCCTTCCTTTGATGATGTCTTCACTGCCAGGCCACTTTCACATCTTTCTCTCTCACGCTGTTTCACTATTGTTGTCATCTGTCCCTGCAACCTGTCTTACCTGCAAACAAATATCTAGATGAAAATGTTTGAGCAAGTTTTTCATTTCCTGGTTTTGATTTCTTGCATCTGTCTTGTGATGGGTCAACATTTAAACGCCTCCATCATTAAGGTGGTACTTTTTATCCCGTGGGAACAGGCCTTTAAATGCCTATAAAGCAAAAGCTTTACATTTAATCTTTTAGTTCACTCATTTACACTAGCAGATTTAGTTGTATTCATCAGGCCTAATATATGACTTACTGATTTGTCTTTTGAAGGGAGCTAGTTCTAGTTCTATTCCACTCTGCCAAAATGTGTTTCTGATGACATAATTCTCTGAATTTCAGAATGGTTTGTACTATAGATTATTCAACTATTTTGCACTATTTGCTTTGTTTTATTTTCTTACTGTTGACTACTGCTGCCTCCTTAAAGAAAATGACTCTGATGGACTGTCCTCTTTTAGCAGTTTGAGGTTACATAAATATCTTGTTCTGCTGCAAAATTGGGAATAATATTCTACCTTTTTGGGGATTAAACATTATATCTGTTACCACATGAGTGTCAGGAAGAGGACAGACACAGGAGGTAAATTATATTTATTTACAAGATGAGATAATCAACAAAGGTGAGCAAACTGAGGAATCCAATAAGTGAAATGAGCCTGATAACCAAACTAAAGAGTTATTTTTCTTTCTTCGTAGGTTCAGACAACAGGGGCAGACAAACAGAGGACCACAGTCACACACCAGTTGCCACACAGGAGACGAGGAGAGGGATCACAGGAGCTGGAGAGTACACGGAGGATCAAGGAGAGCAGGTAAGTACAATAGCTAGAGATGCAGATGCAAGAGTCCACTTTCGATGAACGAGCTTGGACAAAGTGTGCATAGTGGTTTTATATGTGTCTGATTGGTGCTGAGATCCGGTTCAGGTGATGGTGACAGATTGTGAGCACTGTGAAGGAGTGAGGGTGGAGCCTGGTGTGGATATAACAATGAGATATTTAACTGCTAGCTTGCAGCAAATGCAAAGCTTAATATACACACCTTAAGACAAAACTTAATAAAAAATACCTTTTTTTTTTTTTTTTTTAACAACTGCATTCATTTGTGGGGCTGAATCTCTATGCTGATGTTTTGCATGTGTGCAGAATAAAGGAGTCAATTCTATACACCCCACTCATGACTGTTGACAATAGTAATAACTATAGGAACATTTTTGTCATATTGCACTAAAAAAGGATGTTTGATGTTAAATTTAATACAGTGACCAGAGATTTGTCCAGCAATTTTTAGTTGACAGAGAATGTTCAGCGATTTAATTTAATTGTGAAATGTGGTTGCTGAAAAGAAATACAAAAGTAAATGGCAACCATAATTTGTAAACTTTAGATTCTTTTTACCATAAATAAAAATGCAAATCAAATTAGATTAGATTTGTCCTAGTTCAAATAACTTTCAGTAAAATAATAAATTATTGACAAAAATTGAATGCAATTAAAATGTTTAAAGATAACAAGATAATATGAAGACAGAAAAGATGCTTGTATGACTTTTTCACAATAATATGGCCTTACTGTAATCTCAATAACATAACATATGTACTTTCAAAATCCATAGGAACTGTTTAAAAAAAAAGAAAGAAGAAGAAAAAAATTTGCTTTTTTGATTCATTAAATGTGATTCATTAACTAAATTAGTGTAAATGTTTGGATGAGTTTGCTGACCATGTCTTAATAAGTGAGATATTTCCCACTGAGACAGACAGACAGATGGGTAGATAGACAGATAGACAGACAGAAACTGATAGATAACATAGAAAATCAGTGAAATCAACATATGTTTCGAACATGAATTAACTGAAGCTATAAATGACTCGCCGAGACGTGTGGTACTCTCGCTGATGATACTTCAGCTCCCTATGGGGTGATGAGGATGAGACTGTTGACTGTCGCGCCCCACATGGCCCCACTCTCCTCCTCCGCCTCCCTCTCTCAACCCCCCATCGTCCCAATCAGGTCCTCTCTCACCACAGCAGGGTCTATAAATAGCACCTCCCACAGCTCCAAGGACATGCAGATTTACTAAGAGTCACATGAAAAGGAAGGGAAGAAGGAAGGAAGAAAAGAAGGATGGATGGATGGAGAGAGAAAGAAAGCAAGCTGTAAGGAAGGAAGGAAGGAAGGAAGGAAGGAAGGAAAGAAAGAAAGAAAGAAAGAAAGAAAGAAAGAAAGAAAGAAAGAAAGAAAGAAAGAAAGAAAGAAAGAAAGAA
>JAUMHR010000050.1:5151438-5188524 GCA_032361145.1 Enteromius fasciolatus
GTGGCGGCGATCAACTAATTAGGTGCCTGAGTCTCTGCAATAGACTGCACTGATCCCAGTGCAGTTCAGGCCTGACAGTATTACTGAGGAAGATTTTTATTATTTTTAACAAACCTACTTTATCGCTTATTAATATATATTTTAAAAAAAAACTATTTTCCAGCAAATCAAGATGTCCAACCAACATACCATAAAATAAAATAAAGTCATAGTGAAGTGTGACTGTGTGTAAGTCAATTAAAAAGTCAATTATCACATTTGTGATAAAAATGTTGTTTTTAATGGTATGATTTTTGTTTTTGCTATACTGTAAAGCTGCTTTGATTCAATCTGCATTGTAAAAAGCACTATAATGACTACTTGACTTGATTTTATAGTTTGTGAACAGGCAGTACATTTTGTTAAAAAATACTTGAAAAAAGTTTTGCTTGATTTATCGCATCGAAGAAAAAAATACAGCTGGATGGAAAAGCAAAAGCCTATAATAAGCCACGTAAAAAATTACACATAAGGATTATTATTAATATAAATATTCATGAACAAACCTGATGTATTTTATATTGTGGCACTCCCTTTTCAGATCATTCCTACACCCCCGAAAATGTAAAAAATTAGTTTAACAGCTAATGAAAAGACAGTTAACATGCATCAAATTAATTAATTATCATATGAGACATTTTCTGTGCTTATTTAGGAGCGTGCCTACAGCACTAATGACCACTACAGCCCAGTTTTAGTTGGCCAGTTCACACTAAGAAAAAGCCTCTGAAACCATACCATGCCTTCATGCCTGTTCCAGTAAGTGCGTATGTGTGCCCATCTCAAAGCCAGTCCCTGAGCAGGGCAAAAGGGTGGGGGGTTAACAGGTGACAGTGGGGGGCAGAAGGCGGGCCAGGAGAGAACATGCTGGCAGCACAGTTTGAGCTCCAGAGAAATTTTGTCACTCTTGTCACTCTCTCCAAAAACCCTTGAATCAAGCTCACCCCCCTCCCCGCGTCCATCTGGACCCCTGCAGGAGACCAACCGCGCCCTGAGCTGCGCCTGTATCCCCTCATACACACACACATGCATACTTACTGACCACACCCACACACCAGTCACACGCGTCCGCAGCTGTCTTTCCCTTCCTCCTGGCAGGTTACCCCCCAGTAGAGTGTCAGTCCACCGTGTTCTCTTCCCCAGCCAGCTGGCAGCTCGTCAGGGGCAGGGCGGCTCTCGGCTCCCTGCTCTCATCACTCGGCAGTGGGGAGGACAGGCTGACTGGCTGGCATATGCTGAATACGACCTCCACACGCCACTGCGGTGCTCTCTGTCTCTCAGCCTGGCTCGGTGTCCATCAGTCGTCGTGCAGATCACACCATTTACCTCCACTGTGAGTGTAAAACGAGGGCAGCTGTCGATCAAAACATCCCTAATAAGGAGTTTTTGATCTAGCAATGCTTTCTTTTGATTTTAGATATGGATGTTGCATATTAGCACTGGCAGGTTTCCAGATGTCCTACACAAGACAGAATGCCCGTATCAGATCAGCATCAGCTGAAGCCAAAAGAATTTAATCTTCCCTCTCTACTCATGGTTTCTACCTGTGTACGTATTGCAATGCTTCCAGACTTCCAGAGGTGGTATAGCAGACCAGGTGGGTGGTATTAGAGCAGATTATCACCCCATACTTGGCGCTGTTTGCACAGCATACCTACCATGTAAAAGCCAGTTTCACCATGGTCACGGTAGACCTTTCATCTGCATGACTGGCAGCTGTATTCCACCGCAGTTGGGCCTGAGTGAGATATCCAGGTGTTGCCAGAGGAGACTTTCTCTAAATGAAGCCCACAGCGGGGGATTCCTCACAGGTGTCTCCCTGGTTAGTGGAAGGCCTATTTGGCGATGCCGAATACCCCAAGCACTGCCAGGCTATTTACATCCTCTATGCATGTCCAATCAGACCAGGCTTCCAGGGAAACACGTTCTGCATCCAGCCTGTTGCTCAGTAGGCACTGCTCTCTGACTGATGCAATTCTCCCAGAGCTTTGCCAGCAAGGAACACACACAAATACAAGATTCTTGCAGTATCAGTGCAAGTACCATCGGTACAAAAATGTAAAAATTAAACATGATCGTGTAATTAGAAAGGTCTCTATAAACCGTAACATTTAATTGGAAATTGAACAATGATTTTTATCGATTTGTTTGTCTAATGAATGATAGATGTGTTTCCTTTTTTTTTTTGCTGTTTTCATACAAGGAAAGTTGGCAGGTATTTTTACAGCCAAGATCAAACTAAAAAAGACCAAAAAAACACTGGAAAATTGTTCTGAAATGATCAGAATACATATGATAGCCTCGTCTGAGGAACAGACAAAAACGAACCCCTTATTCACCACACTATTACTTTAAGAAAACCTGACACAAGTGTAAACACGCAAACATTGTCCTAGCACACACTTTGTACAATCTCTCCTGTGCAGCCATGGTAGACAGGCTTCCAACACACAGAGGATTAGGTCTGCTTTTACTGTTCAGCGTGGCATAGTAATTACCCCTTCTGTATGTGTGTCTCTCAGAACACAGAACACTGATCTAAGAACCCATGCTGTTGCTCCACCACTGCAGGACCCTACTGATCCAGAAGAAGGAGGGAAAGAGAGAGAGTGAGGTGGATTGAGCCTCAGCCTTGTCAGGATGGATTAAAGAAAAGACTTTGAGGGTTTTTTCAGAAATGCTGAAACTGAGCTTCCTGCTCTCTCCACTGTTCTTTTACCCCTGGCTCTCGCTTTTATCCCTTTTTTTATCTTCAGCCATTCATTAATAGTCCCCGAAATTAACGAGCGCGTCATACATCCGTGAACACCTCCAATAAACCATCAGGGAGGCCTCGGAATGACAGATGACATCCGTCCGTCTCTGTATGGGGAAGCATGGCCTGACAGGCTGAAAAAGAAGATGTCACTCTTCTAATGGAATCTCTTAGCCCTGCCCACTTCAGTGAGCAATAAACAAGTAAACGTGCAAAGAAACACACTGGGCCTCTGAATTTCAAACCTGACCGTCTTGCTCACAAACATAACACACATTCCCAAAGCACAGCCTTGGGTAATTAAGCTCTCCATTGTGAAGGCAGGATAACATACTTCTCTTTATTCAGCAATATTTATGTCTCATCTCTGAATAGCGCAAGGCATACTGTACACTTGAGCCATGAAGAGCCTCAATCACACACAAGATACACACGCATGCAAACACGCACCCACCACACAATCACACTCATCTCCTCAAGAGGACATTATTGGAAACTCCCTGCAGAAAACATTATTTCAGGCCTGTGGAATAGATGAGGATGGTTTGGTGGAAGGCTGCTGGTAACCTGCATGGCTTATTTTAACCTGTCTCATTACAACAACCTTTAGTCCTCATTTCCTGGCAATAAAAACATATTTTACTGAGTGGTACCTGTCAAAAAGAAGAAGAAGAAGAAGAAGAAGACACTTGTTCAGAGGTTATTCTATCTCTCTCTCTCTCCCTGTCTGATTGATGTTCTGAGGAGGCATTAACACTTCTCTCCATGCCTGTACTGAAGTTAATGCATGGGAAAGATGGATTACGCTACGTAATGGCGATGGCTTCCAGAAAGATGGCTCAGGAATCAATAATGAGTTTGTCCTCCCCTCTTTCTTTTCCGAGCTCGTCGCTTGCTTCGCTGCAATTAAATAAAACCACATTTGCATATGGAAAAATAATTAAAACAAACAAACCGCTAGGACTGCACTCTCTCCCACAGGAGAGAAAGCCAGAGATGAGGAGGACCCAAAAATGAAAAATGCCCCTCACTGAAGGGTGTAATTGCACCGCTCAGCTCCTCGTCCATTAATCCTGTCAATTCAGCTCTTCACTAGTTCTTCTTGCTCTCCTTTACAGCTTCAGCACAGTCACGAGGCATGAATGCACAGATGATGTGGGTCTTGATGAAGAAGTTTAACGAGTGAAACTATAGACCAACTTTACTCATTAGGACAAATGTGAGTGATCCATTAAGACTTGTTTGTAATATGCACTAATGTTGAAGCATATATGAGGAAGGCTATTGAGGACTTCAATCATAAAGACACCAATGTGTTAGCTGTGTGTAATCTCCCTCGGAGAACTCGGGAATAAACTTTCTCTTTTCCCAAATGTGCATAAAAGTTATTCGTAGAGTGTCCTCTGCCTGAAGACTCCCTTGTAACTAGGAGCTAAAAAGAATGTGTGTGTCTTTTTGCATACATGCGTTCTTGCATTTTCAGTGTTGGAGTCTTTGAAAGGACTCCCTGCTGATGCTGCAGGCAAGGAGCCATTGCTCGAGAGTCATGCAAGCAGGAGAGAGAAACCCGCTAAAAACTCAATTTCAACTTCACTTGAAGCCCGGGGATAAAAGATAGACAATCTCCCAGCATTCCCACAACCTCATCGAGGCTCTATCAGTGCACAGACGCATGAGCTCTGGCACGGGCTGTGCTGTAGTGGGCAGGGTACCAGCCGCAGAAACACATGTTAGTCCAGAGAGAATACCACCTCCTGGAGAGGCTCTGCCATGCTGTGAACGAGCTGGCCAGGTTGGCAGCTCAACGGACAAGGCACACAGTCCAAAGGGGGCAACTTGGGTGTAATCCTCCATAGTCATGGTATGGCGAGCCATGCCTGGTTCCTCACGTGCTGACTGTGCAGATGCCAGTGGTTCTTTTGGAACCTCTTGATGGGCAAATATGTATCAAAGTAGAGACTGAATTCAGAAATTCATGAATAAATTAGCATGATTAAGGTGAGGGAATACCATACCCGTTTTTTTTGAAAGCTCCTCGATTATATTTCCCCTCAGCTAAGGGTAAAAGCACACCTCATGTTCGGGCTTGTGTATTATTTAGAGGTTCCCACATCAGATACATGTTCCTAAAGGGGCAACTGTGCTTCCAAGATGCCTGTGAGATACACAAGGTACATTTGCATTCATCGAGGCCTGCCATGTTTTCGCTTCCTCCCCTGAAAGAGCTCAACATGATCCAGTGGGCTGTAGCCCCAGGCTAGAACAACACTGCTTAAAAACGCCTGCTTTCTGACGAGGAAACACTTCCAGGATTGCAAAGCTTGCTCTGATCTGTCCATCCTCTGTGCTGTCTATAGACACTGCCTCTTCTCCTCTGTTTAAAGACTCCTTGGCTTTCCAAGAAGACAACTGTTAAGTCGAACACTGACTGGGAACGTAATATTACAGTTTACTCTTACTGATTTGACTTTGGAAACATTGTTAAATATCAGTAAAAGGTTGAACTTTAGAGAATAGCATTAACAATTTTATCATGGCCATGATTCCCAGGGAATGCATGAACTGATAGTGAACATATACCTCGAATGCAATGTAAGTTCTTTTGGATAATAGTGTCTGCCATAAATGCATTGCATAAACGTAAAATAAAAAATAAATCAATGTTAAATTAAAACATCTTTTAAAATGAAACTCCTAAACGGCTTGGTATAAATTCTGGATCAGCCAAAATTGGTTTTGTGCTTAATAGTGTTACACATCTTCTGCATCTGCAGTTAAATTAACCAATAGCCAGCATCAAATGGATGAGACCTTTAGCACAAGAGATTTTGACTAGTGGCTTCCCTGATGCCTACCAGTTGTGCAAGAAGCGTAAGCACAGAAGAGTTATGAGTATGCATCAGACCTTTGTAAGAAGAAAAAGCTGATCTTGTGTTACATAATGAGGGATTCGGTCTCATCTTCGAAAGCAGATGGGGTGTGTGAGGCAAAGCGGCTGCCCTGCAGTAAATAACTTGTTGACTGCTTTGACCTCTCTTTGTGCTGTTCTGGATGAGTGGACCTGCGGTGAACATGTGCTTGGAAGAGTAAAGGAACAGCGAAGGAGGGGGAGGAGGTTGTTGGGAGGGCATATGGCAGCAGCCTCTTCTTCAGAACTCAACGTAGTCTGCTCTGACACCCCCATCCTCCCCCCCAACCACTCCTCGACCAAGGCAGTGCTCCGTCCTGGGCTGCAGATTGCTTATGACAGCCGCACTATTTCAAGTGTAGATTTGAGCTAAATTGAAATGAGCAGTACCACCTGTGCCGGTGGGGGCCTGTGCTCAAGTCTCCTGCAGTGGTGCAGGGAAAAACCTGCTACCTACAACCTTCAAAGCTACTGCCTTCTCCAGCAATCTGCTTCCTCCCCCCCCCCCATTCCTTCAGCTGCCCCACAAGGATCCTTTCCCCGGAGCTCAACTCTTGAGCAGCCGCCTTTCAGATATTTCTCACGCTGCTAGACTCATATGGTGTTGGTTAGCATGTAACAGACCCATTTTCTTGAAGAAACTAAGGATGAAACCTGACGGAAAGAAAATAAACGGGCGATATCGTAATATGACACTTCAAACGCGCAATCCCTCACCCGTTTATTGATGGACATAGTAGTGTTGAATTAAGAAAGTGCTCAGGCGAGGTAATGACAGACGGGAAGTGACTCGTTGCAAGCAGGATGTAGTCGGTGTCAGTCAGCCATGAGAGTGGTGAGGGTGGCGTGAGGACAGACATGGGGTCAAACACTCACCGCCTCATCGAGTTCATTTCCACACTGTCCTCTGCAGGGTGCTTCCCCTCTGAGGGACTCACCAGAGAAACGCTTTATTCACTCACTGATCAGTGGCCTTTTCCTCCTCCTCCTCCTCCTACCCTCTCCCTGCATCCCCCTCCTTTCTCACTGTCTCTTTCTCACACACACACACACACACTGGGGTGGTGCGAGGCTCTGAACTGGAAGCTGTGCTTTCTAATAGCGCAACAGGAGGTGAGCAGTGTCACTCGCAGACTTTCAGCAGTGGGTGTCGGACTAGTGTAAACTGTATCATCAGTGAGATTGTACAGGCAGACACACCTGCCAACTGTTCTGCATAAGGACATCTGCTAAACCATCAGATACGAGATACATTTCCTAAAAAAATTCCACGTCAGACCATATTCCGAGTCACACGAGTCCAGCGGATCCATGGCAGTCGATGAAACTGCCCACAGCTGGGTGTAGTTATCTCAACGCTGCTGGCCTGCAGTGACTATTATGGGTCAATGAGTAGGTCTGGTCACTCGATGGCCGTTCGTTAAAGAGAGGTCAGATGTTTCGCGTTGCAGTTAGTGTTGTTTGCGGCTATGTTGCCACTCAGCTGGTCACTCCTAATGATCAGGCAATCGATAGGGCCTGCAGTTCCCTGTGACCAAGTTGTCAAAAGAACAAACACACACACACTTAGTGTGAGGCGGTATGGCACAGCCCAGCGCAGTGGTGTCAGATGATTATCCGTGAGAGACTAGTCAGTGGGAGTCAGTTTCTGCTACTGTTGAAAGAGACATTGGAAAGCTTGTCTGGAACAATTAGGCATAAACGGCTGACAAAATACTGAATTGTAAATATTAAACAGTAGAGAGGTCAATATGCTTGGATTTCCAACTCCCCTATGCAAGATATGAAAGGAATTAAGAAATTTTTAGCATGCAATTTTGATTGAAAACAGCCTTGTATAGCCTGGTGCATGCAGTCAATGTCTTTGATCATAATGCCTAAATAATGTCGATTTTGATCATTCTTCAGGAATTAATTTTTAGCTTGTTTATCTTGTAGCCTATCAGGATTGTAGCTCTTCTGCCCAGAGAATGATTTACATGAATGAACAAACAGACTGTGTGTTTGTCTGTTAAATCACGAGTGTAGCCAAACCCAGAGTTTCGGATTTTCACTTTCATGGTTAGGGAATGGCAATGCGCACTACCTGTCTGGCATCATTCTCTGTATATGTGTGTGTGTGTGCTGTCTCATGGTTAAGTGCACAGGAAGGCTCATTGTAGTCCACTGGGCTGGCAGATAAAAGCGGATTCATTCTCTGTGTCTGGCGACACAAGAAGTTCCTCCGAGTGGCTGGCTGGCCCGCCCCATCTGCTGTCCACACTGAAAGGCCCGTTTGTTGGCTGCTCTTCAGAGACTGGGCCACTCGGAACCCGAGGGTTCTGGAAGTGATCCAGCGAAGACTGTACCAAGCGGTTAGTCTGAGAGAGCTCTGAGTGGCACCGTAAACATGAGGCAGAGAGGGGACTTGCTGTCACACACATTTTATTGTTTCACATCAGCACCAGTGCGGTACCACAAAACAGTAAATACACTGACAAAAGCAAAGCATTCAGTTAAATTACCAAACAACAACATGATGCGCAGGTTCAAGATGGCAGTCTGTTAACATATGTGTGTGTGTGTGTGTGTGTGCGCATGTGCGTGACAAAATAGATTTTTGAAATTCTGCGATACAACTTCATAAAATCCTAATAAAATCACTATTAATAATGTTTTTGTTTTGTTCGGAGCTATTGTGTTTTCTTATAGTGTTAGCAAAATACTGAGCTAAATGTAATGACCGTCTGTCCTCAGGGCTAATGGAGCCAATGATGGACATTTGTTACAATGCTGCCTAGCAGTTATGCACAGCAGAGCACATAATTATATAAAAATATAAAAGTTTGTTGACTTCAACAAAGCACTTTCTGCTCGCTCTCCTTTCCCCCTCTCTTTTTTCCCTGCTTCTTATGGTTTCTTTGTAAAGGATTTAGAAAATTATGGCAGTTAATTTAATACATGTGATATGTTGAATGCAATGGAAAATATTAAATATAATGAATTTTTATACCGCACCGCTTTTTAAAACATATGCATGAAGATTTTAATTCACTATTTTTTCTCTCATCTCCTTGACGCCGATAATTAATATCTACCTGTAAATGTTTGGCTAATCTCCTCGGTTATATCGGTGCAGTTCAGTTTGAAAACTCTAATCCCATATTTACTTTCCAGCCGTTTTCTGTCCCCTGATAATCTGTTTATGCGTGAGTGTGGCGTTGCGTTCTGCCGGGTGCTCGAGGGGTGTGAGCTGTGTTGTACGGAGGGCTCTGTGCGATTACAGGGGCTCAGTCTTGGCGGGCACTCAGAGTTGTCAAAGCCTTTGATCTGAACTGTCTTCATAATCACTTCAAAAAGTGTTCGCGGCACCGTGAGGGGTTTACAAATTCGCCCTGTACTTTTCCTGCACTCTTAAAGCAGTTGATGCTCTGTTTAAAAGGCCTGTCCGCCATGATGAGAGGAAAGAGAAAGAAAGCGTTTTAAAATAATGGCTCACTCTGCAGATACATTTCGTGTAAAGCAGTATATTTGTAAAATTAATTTTATTCATTCCTATCTGCGTGGTCATTTCAAATGTTTATGATGGTGTCTGTCGCTGTTGCTCTCCTTTAATTCTTCCTGTCTTTCTATGAACAATGTGAGGGACAAAAGTGAATTCCTTCCGCCTTTTGCTCTGCAGACTCACAAGGGGTGCAAGCAGAAGAAAAAAAAATCGACTGTTCTCTTTAACAACAGCATTTGCATATTTTTATAGTCTCTCAAAGAAAAATAGCCGGCAGGCTAACAGCTCCAGCAGCAGTGTAAGCTGAAAACGGAAGCAGTGAGATCTGTGTGTGTGTGTGTGTGTGTGTCTCCGCTCACAGCGTGGCCACTCTGTCCCTCTGCAGCAGATTGAGTCTGGGTCCAACGTGGAAGGAGGCCCCTCTCCCTAGAGAAGGGAGGGAAGGTGGGAGAGTCAAAGCTCCTCTCCTGCAAGAGAAATAACAATGTTAGAATCAGTTGGAACTGCATCTTGAACAAATATTCTTTCTACGGCACGCAATACACATTTTGTCTCCAGGCGCATTTTTTTCCTCCAGGTGTCCAGATGCTCACCATGTTCGCTAATAAAGTCTGTCTAGATATCTGATAACACGCCTTACACTTTATTAATTAAGGTGAGTGACTGAAATGTACTTTTCTATGATAGATAGATAGATAGATAGATAGATAGATAGATAGATAGATAGATAGATAGATAGATAGATAGATAGATAGATATGAGCTTATCTCGGATACTCATATAAAGATATTTAATTTTTGGCGTATTTTAATTATATTAATTTTTAATAGATTAGCTTCCACTGAGGTAATGACCTTTTGATCCAATTATCTGTATACAAACACCACAATATGTTGCATACTCTGACGTCACCACAACTGCTATTACATATTATTTTACTTTATCATTTCTTCAGCATATGCTCTAGGAGGCCTGTTTGCATGTATAACATGAGATTTAGATAGAAATATCCAGCTCTATCACCCACAGAGAGCGCACTGTATAACCATTATCGTGCATACCAGAAATTAGACTCATTGACCTTTCCACCTTACACGAGACACATATGTTTCCTTAGCTTAGCCATTATTCAGCCTCTAAGCACTGCGGTGCACCCTTAGCATGCACATTTTAATAAAAGTGAGTGAGAGCGAACTGGAGGAGTTTAGAATGATCCATTGCATGTTGCCTGAGTTAAGGGCAGCATTTTAGCTGTAGGGCTGTCCGTGTGCCCGGCCTGAGTAATGAGAAATGTGTGGTAGGCAGTTTGGCAGAAGGTCAGGCCACTTCCAGCAGGCTGGTGAACGTAGCTTTTGTGACCCTGCGGGCTGTATGCGTGAGTGGACCAAGAGGGAGAGAATTAGAGAAAGAGACAAAGAGAGATAGAAATGGTAGAGACAGACAGTGAGTAAAGGCTCAGAGGTTTAGGAGAACGTATAGGATGCCAAAATAAGGATACAGATGTATGTAAACCCGTTTTTCCTGCTGCGGTTGGGAACGTAATTAAGATGACACACACAAATGATTTTCTGACAACCGAGCGTGCCCACACATACAAAAGCAGATGATTTTATATACAGGTTGCTAATACGTTCACGCTGTCATTTGTCAATTGTACGTCACCTTTTTCGACTAGCTTGAGCCACAGATTTCTCTGACTTATACTATTATATATATATATGACTTATACTATATATATACTATTTCAACAAAAGTATCTACAGCAAAACGCTCCTGTTTCCATCACCTCTCCAGCAGAGTTAACGTTCCCGGTATGGTAACCCACTCCAGGACAGGCTCCATCATTTATCCCTGATCGGGCTGAAAGCAGCAGAGCTGAATTTGTGTTTCAACGCACTGCACTCCCATAAATAGCTTCGCATTTCCTTCCCATTTTCACCATGAATCTCAAATGCCGCACGCCAGTTACATTAAAACAACACATGAGGAAAATTACAGCTGTATTATTTTATTTGCAGTACCTGTAATAGGCCTCATATCGCAAGCAATATTTATTGAGCCAAGCGGCTTTGCTGTGGATTTATTGTGTTGACAGTTTTGCAGTTATTTTGTAAAACTCAAGCATAAAAGAAATGATTTCATCCGCATATGATCTTCTTTTTTAATACTACGAGGTGAACGGGATTGTCTAACCTTACAGATCACACTTTCTGCAACCAACAGCAAATCCTTAAATCCGTAGATGTGCTGTTGAAACCAAACACCTCTGTTTCATCACTAAAAACCACAGTGTGTCTGGCCACTGGCATAAGATTTCCATGTTTCTCACAGTCAACATAACACCTCCAACTATTGAAACTCCTCTCCTGTATCACCGAGAAAGACACTTTTGCTTTTGTGAGCGAAGAGAGCCATTTTTCTCGCTAAACAAGCAACAGAAAAAACACAGAGGTCACTTCCAATGCGTGGTTCCTCTGTTATTCAATTTGATTGGGATTTTGGGTGATTTGTGCTGTGCATCTCTAGGGAAATAAATGCTTTGATTAATGTAATCCTTAGCAGGGAGGTACCACAAACCGCACTCCTCAGGGAACGGTGCTGTTTGACAAACAAAAACACGCAGGGCACCACTTCAGTCCACACACAATGGATACATTTTAAATGGTAGAGGGCACGTCGCAGTGCTCGGGCAACTTTTTCATCAGATTAATATGTTGATGTATAATTAAGATGGAATATCAGATAATCCTAGCATGTATATATAATCAGGTGTTTCATAAAAAAGTGCCCCTGACCCGTAATGGGACAGTAGGAGTTTAGATTATTGCAGTGGCCTGCAGCAGTAATCAGTGCAGGATGTCCGAGAGATATTGTTAGTCCACATGGGAAAGTTACGAGGGATATGTCAGTTACACACACACAGAGAGAGAGAGAGAAAGAGAGAGAGAGAGAACACTAGCATCCATATCATGAAACAGACAGCTTTATGTCACATCACACACATCTTGAGATGGATCATATTCAAAGCTGGGGTCTTGACTGATTTGGGGGGTAATATTATTAATATAATGTCTGGTGTGATTTATATATTTTTTTGAGTTTTTATTTTGTATTTTACTGATTTTAGTCTATTTGCATATTTGTATATATATTTATACTAGCATTAGAAGTTACATCCTCATATCATTTAAAGCACATTATGACATTTGCATTGATTTCCAATGGGAGAGAGCATAATCAATAAGGGGCTGGCTGGAATGTTTACGAATAATGAAGCTCGGATAATCTTCGTGTAAGACATAGAGCTCTGAAACAGTTCTCGCCATTTCGGTCATGAGCAGCGCGCCTCCTGGGCCGGTGCTACGGGAAATGATGCACAAGGGAGCAGTGGAATAAACAAGGCGGAACGACGTGACGCACTCTATGGGCTTCCATGTATAGAACAAGGATGTGAAATAATGTCATTCGCAGTCACAAATTATGAAATAACATCGTTCAGTCGATTACTCTTCCTCTCTGACCGACTATCACAGAACATTTAGACTGATCCTGTGTAGTTTTATCCCAATTTGTATTTGTAGAAAAAATAATAAATGCAATTCTGCATTTTTGTCGTTATTTTAATTATTTTCTTTCTTCTAATTAACTATAAATTGTTTACAAATTATTTCACATTCCAGAATGTGTATTAACAATACTCAAGATCTCAATGCTCATGACACATGATCAATTCCTTTCAAAAAATTATATATTCAAGATTGCAGTTAAACTAAATAAATAAGTAATAAGGTTTAAAATCACATGCAATATATTATTATATATAAGATCATAATTATAGTTAGTCTATTTTATATAATAACATTATGAACATGTAGGCTACTATCCCATTATGACATTTTATCTTCCGGAGTTAAAATAAGAGACATCGCTTCCTCTTTCTTTGGGACGACGCCAGAGCTCTGGCCTACAATTTCACGCTGTCAGACATGAGCTTAGCGCTTTGAAGGTTTGTTTCTCAAATTAATGACAAATCAGCAGCAGGCTATATTTCTGCTACATGTATTGTCTTTCTTCAAAACCAACAGACATTTAATTTAATTATAATAAAAGCAATACAACTATTTTTTTCTCCTCCTTGGGATATTGTTAATACTCACAATCCTCTTAAATTATATTCAGTTAAAATTGCGTTCAATGTGTTTTTTCGTGATTTTAAAATCCCGTAATTATTTAAATATGTAACTAAGTTGTCAAACATTCGCGCCTTTTTTTATAATGATTTTATAACAAATAATTTATTCTGTTTTGTTTTTGTTGAATACGGTTTCCTTGGTTAATGACATTGTGTCACTAATGTGGCACACACAGACACGTTTTTAAATGTATTTAAATACTGATGTTCTATTAGCATTTTTACGCTAAAAACACATTTATGGAAATGTTTTCTAAATATGATAAACCGTCAGTACAAAAATAAATGTTTTATTTATAAAATTCATAAACCTTAACGAAACCTTTTAATAATCTAAAAACTGCAACTTAGGTCTACGTTATCAATCAAAGTCAGAATCACAATGCTTGTATGAAAATCTGTTTGAAAACTACACTGAGTCAATTTTTTAAACATGTAACAAACAGCAGGGTCTACATTGTTTCTTTCAGCCATAACAATAATTTGAATTAATGTGTTATGAATTAATTAATTGTACAGAGGAGGTTTTTCGCATTATGATTTCAACAGGTATCAGTTTACAATATCAATACCTTATGCTTCTCCTCCAAAAATATAAGAATAAATCAATAATCAAGGACAATACTCCAATTACTCACCATTAACGCTTTTACCATACTGACTAAGCGCGACACCTGCTGGTGACAAAATACCCCCCCATACGTCACTGTCAAGCGTGTAAGTGTGGGATTTAATCTTTATGTTTGTGCTGATTCCAGTTATTTTATGTATATATCTTTTGCAGACGCTTGTATTTCTATAGACATTTACGAATTTGAGCTGTGTGTTTGGCACAGTGGTAGATGTTCTTGGCTTGACTGAGGCTCTTTCATCTCGACTCCAGTGCACAAACATATAGCTTAATGCGACCAGTGTTCCCTCTTTTATTCCACTCACCATAGCAACCGAGAGGAAGGGTTCAGAAATGCTTTGCCCATGAATGAAACAAACGGTCTTAGTGGGGCTGCGAGAGAGATGGCATCTTCGACCGGGAGGGCACACAGAGTTAACCCAAGAATTATCGAATGGAAAGGTTTTCGTTGTATTTGCATATATTGCATTTAAATATATATGAGAAGCTTATTTATTTTTCAAATTTTATTAAAATCGAATTCAATCTAAATTTACTTCTGCGACTGTCTGTAGCCTATGTTTTGGCGAGCCCAAATGTTTTTCATTTAATTTAAACCGCGTCTGTTGCCGTCTCGTTTATTTTAGGCATATCTTGCTTAATCACTTGCATATTTTCTTAGCTGCCGGTCATGATCTGCTAGACTGGTTTTTGCTCAGCTGCTCCTCGTGTGCTGTGTCGTCTCTCGCAGTCGTTCAGTAACAACTAAAATGCTCGCCGTCGTTAACACACCGTCTCGAGTTCTACATCGCGCGCTCCAAAACAAGTGAGTGCTGCAAACCAAGTTGCATCAAACTTTGGCACAGAAGTAAAAGATCGATTTATGCAAACGACCTGATATCCACTTGTACGCGACTCCACCGAGAATTCCACCGAGGGTCTCCTGTTTGAATTTGATTGATTGCACATTCTCCACTGGACATTCACTACAAAACACCAGCTTAACCGTCTGCTCGCTATTTATAAAGCTAAACAGTTTTATTGATTTTTACACGAAAAAGGAATTTTCGTAACCACACAGACACACGTATATATATATATATATATATATATAGGTCATACTACATAGATAGATTAACGTTAAAGTGTGTTATATTATGCGTGTTAATATAGCTGTAACCCCGCTGAATACTGATTTGTTTTCACTTACCGTAAGATTCCACGATAACTGGAAAAATGTCTCAAATACTGCATTGTTCGTCCATCAGTGACCGACTCTCTCCCTCCGTTTTGGTCCTTCCTAAGATTTTCTTCCCTCTGACTCAACTGAGCGGAGCTCTCCTCTGCACCGCTATTATTTTCACTAAAATATATGAAAATTTATGCAAATGAAAATCAGCACTAACTGTTCGTCTCTTGTTATACTTGGGGATTTTTCCCTCTCTACTTGCACAGAAAACAAATGATCTCCCCAGCAGGGAACATGGGGACCTTGTTACATAAACAAATAAATAATAAACAGCCTACTTTTCAGATAAAAAAACATTAAACTTCAAAAGTTGAAGGCTTGAACATTTGAAATTGCTTTGAATCCTCGGAGTGTGTGAAATCCCTTTCCTCACACTGGCTATCGCGTTATATGGCCGCACGAGATTTTCTTTGAAAGGGAGCAGTATGAAATACATAGCAGTAATTTAGACCAAAATCTGCTGGAAATTAATGAATAGACAGCCCCGTGGCGGTGGCCCTACTTTGCCATTCAATGTAAACAAATCCACGAGGTTCTCTCGGTTTTTGAGTCTGACCCAAATGAAATCTTCTGGGAAGGGGAGTGCGTATAGTGCTCTCTTGGGTTTTCTACAAAACCTGATTCGGTGTTTTTATACCCAATACACCGATACTAAATAAAATCTAAAATAGTCTTGTCTGTCACGATAGCTTTTGGAGTGATTATTCTTGTAAAATGATGCATTGGTTAACGTAGGTAGTTCATAAGCAACGCCAAGTGTCACAGCTCTCTTGTATAGCCTACTGAATCTGGGGAACCGTATGTCAATCACCCCAAAATTTCTTTGGACTTGCACTTTTATTTATACAACTGGGTGATTCCATATGTTGTAGGGGTCTGATGGTAAAGTCTAAACGATTCAGCGCGAAATTTGAAAAGGAATGTCGTATTTGCCCTATCGACAGTCGATCTTGTTTGTTAAATTAAAAGTCGTTTCTTGCAAACCCCCAAAGGACTGCTCAGTTTGCCTTAGTTTTGGTTGCCACTTTCTTCCCATGCCTTTCTTGCGTCGAGTTGCCTTGCACTCTCTGTTTCCGCTTGGAAGCATCGCACAGTGATCTCGTTAACTCTTGAGAGGCCAGGAAAAAAAATAGTAGGCTAGCAGTCAATAGTAGTGACGCAATTACGATAGTTACTGCGTCGATATTTTTATATTATTGCGTTTAAAATTGCAACAGACAACCTGGAAGAGAAACTAGCCTATATTTTAGACCTCATAAGAGGAAATTGGATGTAAACAGAGAGCCCACGCAGTGGAGCTTTAAACAAAAAAAACTATTTCGAAATTTCAATTAGGCCTAAAAGATCTGTTGTGTTTGTTAGAGGTCACTGTTCATCACTCTTAAATAAATTCAACAGAAGGCTTAGTGATAGAACTATGTGTTGTTATTTTATTATGGCCCCGAGAAAACTGACAGTCACACTGTCTTGTCAATGATTCACCAAAATAATTCACCAAAACTGTGGGAAATTGTACTTAAATTGGTATTTATTAATATGTTTCCACATTCTTTAGAGTTTTCGGTCATTTATCTTGTTTTATTTATTTAAATTCAAAAGCAGCCAATTGGAATAGCCGGAAGGGGGTCTAAGTGCCTGAAGCGAGTTCTCTAGACCTGTCAATCTCCCCCGTGCTATCCAATCAACGAGAGCCGTACACCCGACTTCCTTGCATTTGGGGACAAGACGTGGACGATGTACGCAGCGCAGGGTAAACACTCGTGTGTCCTCGAGCTCTGAGGGAGGGACGGAGCTAACTGTCAGCGAGAGAGAGAGAGAAAGAGAGGGAGGGAGAGTGAGCGAGGGAGAGGAGAGAGAACAAGCGAATGAGAAAGAAGGCATGCAACACTGCTTTGCACTGTAATACTGGATTGTACTTCAACTGGAGCGGTTTGGCAGGTTTAAACACATCAAAACAGAACAAAGAGACAGACTTTACAGCACCATAAAAGAATCTGCAAAAGAAAAGAAATAAAGGGACGGAGCAAGTGAAATCGCTGCGGCTAAATCACAAAAGAATTGAGGAAGAACCACGTTTAATATTTTTCCACTCGGTAACGGAACATACGTTTGGACTTATTATTTTTAAGGGCATATTACAACTTCTTCAAGCGCCAGAAGTTTCTCGCGGGACAAAGTTTTGAAACATTTTTTTTTTCAATTCTTTCATTTGTTTTGTTTTTTCCTTGTTCTCAGACTATTTAAACAGAAAATATATCGAAGGACTGTTTGACTTCCGAGGGCTTTTCAACGCTGACATAAAAGTGGAATTTATCGTTTCTGTCATTCATATGTTCGAAATATATGAATGCACAAATTATTCAAGAGACGGATTTCGTCCTCTCGCCTACAATATCTTTCTCTTTGCTTTTTGTTGATGGTGTTTGCCAAAACACAAGCCAGACTTTTAAAGTTTGAATAATTCATGAGATATAATTTGCCTGCATTAAAAAAGTTTCTGCAAAAGGGAGGGGGTGATCGGCAAACATATTCATAAGGTTAGCGGAATGGCCACAGCGGCTTCCAACCCTTATCTACCCAGCAGTAGTATATTATCGTCCGGCTCGATCGTGCACTCGGACTCCGGAGGTGGGATGCAGCAGGGCAGTGCTGCGGTAACCTCAGTGTCCGGTGGGTACAGAGGAGACCCAGCGGTTAAAATGGTACAAAGCGATTTCATGCAGGGCGCGATGGCAGCGAGCAACGGGGGACATATGCTGAGCCACGCTCACCAGTGGGTGACGTCCTTGCCTCACGCTGCAGCGGCGGCTGCAGCTGCCGCAGTGGCCGCAGCTGAAGCCGGATCGCCTTGGTCGTCTAGTCCCGTTGGAATGACAGGCAGCCCGCAGCAGGACGTGAAAAATAACTCGGGGAGAGACGATTTGCACTCTGGGACTGCGCTGCATCACAGGCCCCCACATTTAGGTCCCCACCAGACTCACGCGGGTGCCTGGGGTAGCACAACTGCTGCCCACATCCCTTCTCTAACCGGGAGCCAACAGCAGCAGCAGTCCCTCATATACTCGCAGCCTGGAGGCTTCACGGTGAACGGCATGCTCAGTCCGCCGGGCAGTCAGAGCCTGGTACACCCGGGTCTGGTTCGTGGCGACACGCCGGAGCTCGATCACAGCAGCCACCACCACCACCATCACCACCAGCATCAACATCACCAGCAAGCACACATCGGAGTGAACAGCCACGACCCGCACTCCGACGAGGACACGCCGACGTCGGACGACTTAGAGCACTTTGCCAAGCAGTTTAAACAGCGCCGGATCAAACTGGGCTTCACGCAAGCGGACGTGGGCTTGGCGTTGGGCACTCTGTACGGGAACGTCTTCTCGCAGACCACAATCTGTCGCTTCGAAGCGCTCCAGCTCAGCTTTAAGAACATGTGCAAGCTGAAGCCGCTGCTTAACAAATGGCTGGAGGAGGCAGACTCCTCCACGGGCAGCCCCACCAGCATCGACAAGATAGCGGCACAGGGCAGGAAGCGCAAGAAGCGCACCTCCATCGAAGTGAGCGTCAAAGGTGCGTTGGAGAGTCACTTCTTGAAATGTCCCAAGCCTTCGGCCCAAGAGATAACCTCTCTGGCGGACAACCTGCAGCTGGAGAAGGAGGTGGTGAGAGTTTGGTTTTGCAATCGGAGACAGAAAGAGAAAAGGATGACGCCCCCAGGAGTGCCGCAGACGCCGGAGGATGTATATTCTCAGGTCGGCAATGTGAGTGCAGATACACCGCCCCCCTCCATGGACTGCAAACGAATGTTCAGTGAGACATAGAACAGCATACAAGACTAAAATATTTTATATATGACTAATCTGATAAAACACAGACTATCATCAAGATAGCAACACATTTTGATACTGTGATTGTGAGGGAATATTGAGACTGCAGATGTGTTATATATTTTTTTCACAAGAAAAAAAAAATCACCCCTCTTCCTTCCCAACCCTAAACCGCCCGCTAATCTTCTTCCAGGCCCTTAAATGTCTTAACCTAAAAGGTTGTGTCTGCTCTTTCTTTCAGGGACATTTTTTAGTAGATTACTTAAAAGATGCAAGTTTAACTGGGCCGAGCGAACCGGGCGACCAGAGGGTGACAACTACAAGTTCGTTCCACCAGGTAATATTGGCGCATTAACTTCAACTGAAAAAAATAACAGAAATTAGCAATGAACAACAAAATCTTTGCCCCCCCTACCCTGTTGTACCAATGTCTTGTTTGAGAGGCAAAAGACGCAGGCAATTGTGTGTGTTGTTATGGGACATTAAACCTCAAACAAAGGGATGAAATTCAACTGAAACAATGCGAAGAACAGTGGCATCCACGAAGCTTCCATCCAACTTGGCAGAGAAGACTGCATGGTTTGATATTATCCAAAAATATGGAATGGATTTTTTTTCTGTCCTTCCAATCCTTACAAAAACAACAAAAGACTGCCCTCAGTTTCTGATCTCCAAGATCACATCTTTTGATTTTTTTTTTTTTATGTAAAGAACTGAATCTTACGTGGATTTTTGAGGACAAATTTAAATCAAAGATGACTTTTGAAAAGACTGAATATTCCGCAGCTGCACCTCTTTGAAAATATTCTGTGCGAACATCCGTTGCCAAGTGGGCCAGAGCTGGTGCTGTGGATGTTTTCATGTGCTGCCATTTCCAAGCAGTATTCTTTGGTAGGTTTTAATAAACAAGACTATGTAAAGCCGGCAATATAGATTCATTAGATCAGATGCTGATCGGAATTATTTACTTAATATTTTTCATTAAAATGCTTTGTTTTAATATTTTATTCGGGATACATACGAACTATTCCAAACAGTTATTATTTATTTCCCCCAGACTTGTGTACAATGTTTTTTTCCCTGTTTTCGTTGTTGACCTTATTTGTTTTGTTTAATTTTGTATTCTCATTTTTAAAAGAGCACAAATCTACACGAGCTGACTTTGACAGTAGGTAATAAGGGTATATTTTGATGTGATGATTTGATTGTAATTTAATTTCAGTAGTGATTCCGTAAGAGATGATCGAGAACAATAAATTTGTTAGAATGAAACAAAATTGTGTGTTGTGCCTAAGATCGTAGCTGCTTTTAATTTGTTAGGATACAATATTTAGTCAAAGTGCATTTTAAAATGATGTCTGCTGAATATTAATAGCCTAATGTTATGACACGCAGAATAGAAATAACGCTCGCAATACAAACCTTTCTATTATTATGCCAACAACATGATGTTTGATTAGAAATACAGCTGCCATATAAACATTTCACACATTGAGTTTTTCTAAAATAAATAAATAAAAATAGATCAGTGCTACGTGGCAATCGTTTAGGCCTCAACAGAAAGCACTAACGCGAGTTGTGCATTTCTAGAACTTCCAGAATTTCCATTAAGCTAACTCACCTCTTTGACAAAGCAGCAAAAGTGTCACCGCTGTAAATCACTTCAGTGTAAAACCATTTTGTTAGCAGGATGAAATGAGGCTTTGTGACAAGTAATAGAGATAGCAACGTTCAGTAAATCTCACGAGAGAGAGCACAGAAAAGTTGATCGCTTGTGGAGGTGGAGTGTTTACAGTGTCACGCGCTTTTGCTTTTGTGTAGGCTACCTGTTTTATAGCGTTCACGCCAACTGTCAAATCCATATGCATTCTCTAAACCCGACCATCATGTTTTGTTTTTTTAATCAGTGTTAAACTGGTCTGCTTTTTGCAAACATCTCATATATATCTATTTATCTATCGTCTAAAATATTGCTAAATAATCACTTTTTAAATAAGTAGCCTACATAAAACTGGAAACTAAAACACGTGTTTACAGACATTTTGAATATGCATGCTTTTTATTGCATTTGGCATTCGATCAGTCCAGGTGTTTAACAATAGCAAAATATTATAACTAGCCTATACTTTATATTTTTCTCAACAGACGGAATATCTCAATTTTCTGTGATGACCTAAATACTGAATTATTTTTATTACTTAATTATTTTAGTTAAATCCACATCTTATGCCAATTTTCAGTTTTGCTTCTTAAAATAAACCAGATTACTTTATCTCACCAATGCCCTCAGGACTAAACAGGCCTGTATATAATTCATACTGTAAACTTTAGACGCTATAAACATGTCATAAAATTATTTCATTTTTTATTCCTAGCATTATTCATGTAAGCTTAATTATGTTGGGAATGAAATTATTCTGAGCTAGGCCTCGAAGTGTTTTGTAAGCGGGCGAAAACGGCAGTGTGATCGCTTCAACTTTTTCTTGGGATGACTATTCAGCAAAACGCGCAATTCCCTCTCACTACGATTTAAATTTCGCGGATGAATTCCCATACACTAGTTGCTTAGCAACTAAATTCAATCAATCTTATAGAAGTATGCATCCCTACTCTTTGTCCCCAATAATAAGAGTGCCAGTCTGACATTCAGACTGATTTTGTGCGACCCGAGTTAAAGAATTGCTGTCATTGAGAAGTAGGCTAAATTAACTCAGAATTAAAACATTTTGAAATCAGCTAAGGTGAGATATTTCAGCTAATGTGTATGATTGCTTCACGAAAAATCAGATATCGCGTTGTTTACTAGTGTTATCTATTTTAAAACATTTTAGGTTTAGAGGAAAATGTCTGGACAAAAGTCTTCAGAATAATTTTCCAGTGACCATGTTTTCTTTCGGGAATTAGATTAACTTTGTGAATATATAAAAATAGTATTTTAATTTACTGATTTACTCACATTTAGCTTTCTGTAGTTTGCAAGGAGGCCTGGAATATGTTAAGCAAGCTCATGCCAAACTGCAATAAACTCCATAGTGCTGTCACATGACTTTCGACCCACGTGCTCAGATGTATCCACTGCTGATAAAATATAGCGAAGAACTATTACGATTAGAAAAAATCCGAGTTTATTTCTTTCTGTATGTTTTCCTTTCTTTCTTTAAATTCTTTTTTTTAACTCAATGTGCGGACCGTTCTACCAAGAAAAAAAATGGTAAACTTTACGTATTTTTATAAGCAACTCAAATTATTATTAGCGTTTTGTAAGTATGATAGTCATTCATAAATAATCGTGCCGTCACATTCATATTTTTCCTACCACCGCGTTTTGCCCAAATTAAATGTATTTTATTCCATTTATCCTTTCTTGCCAAACCTTCCTATTAAACAAACTTACAATTATATCACGGTTAAATAATCTAGCAAACAGAGTGTTAACACTAAACCTGCAGTCCATAACTCTAATATGTGTATAGGCTATTTGTAACAATAATATAGCTAACGTTACACATGTACTTTTGGAAAGACGTTTCAACTTGAGTTGTGAAGTAATAACATTTTAATAATAATAATAATAACAACAACACAGAGTAAATAACATCGCGCTGGCAATCCATCTATGGTGAAATGCATTTGATACAGGCCTTCTTAAATTTCCTAAATATTATTATTAAAAAGTTTGCTAGTTTGAGGCCAAAATTACTTATCACTAGATTTTTAACGAGTAATTTTAAACATGAAATCAGACTAGGACACTCACTAATTTAGGCTATGTATGTGCTATAAGCAATGTTTAAATGTGCAACGAAATTCTACTTTGAACATCGCACTTAAAGTCACAATAACTAACAAGATATTTTATTCTGAATGAATAACGTGGTCTCTTAACTGAACAAACGAACACAAACTCGTGTTTTGATCAGTGTCAAAAAAGGTAGGCTGGTGTTAATGTAATCGATGAGGTTTCCACACTTGATTGTTTACAATCTATATTTAGACGAACAGAAATAGGCCAGGCTCTTCACGGTTTTTTTTTTTCTTTTTTTTTTTTGTCTCTTAAACCCTCTTGCTGTGCACATACATACATAATGCTCTTACATGGGACATTTCTCAGTAGGGAGACGTCCTCCAGACCGCCTTTGTTAATCCATGTTCTATTGTTATTATGTTGGTAATAAGCAGTAAGTAGAAATGGTTCTAACCTTTAAACATCTGTATTGTTTTAACTCAAAATACCTGCATTTTTGTATTCTTGGCAGAATGCTTGGTTTTTATATTCGTCATTCCTCACACTTTATTTATAAAAAAAGGTTGTGTCAAATGATAGAATAATTAGGCTATTTGAATGTGAAATATTTTACTCCTTATATAGAGCTATGTGAATTAGCCTTTAAATATATACATTTAGTTATTAAAAAGTTTTTGATTCGTAAAATAATCGACCACTTAACTCGAGGAAAAAGTTAGTAATGCGCACATGGTGTTATAGATATGTGAATTCTGTATAGTAATGCATTTCTAATTGTTGTAATTTACATATATACAATTTTTCATAGTCAGTAAACATATAGTAAATAAATAAGTTAGATAAATATTTAATTTAATATGAAAAACTATAATAATAATAATAATAATAATATGCCACCTTATTATTAAGTGATAAAAGTATCATCTTTGCGGTAGGCCTGTTTGTTTAAACTATTCGAGTAAAATCATCAAAGAATCAAAAACAGATTCCAGAGCACACATACTCTGTCACTGTACCGCCGCAGCGTGTCATAAGTAAGGGCCCTCAGAACTCCATGGAAGTCCCCAGTTGTGCTGTCTGGAGGACCAGCCACTCCCAGTCACTCTCTCCCTCTGGAGACACACTGTAAACGCCGTTCATGTTCAGCGGGCGCAGGTGCTACTCCCCTCTGTAAACCAGAGATTACATTTCCATCACATGCCTCCTGAAGTCATGTGAAACAATAACCACACACATTTACGCAATTCTCAAAGCCATTGGCATGTATGTGGTGTCTTTATTGTTAAGTCACAGCACTATTAACAAAATATTAGCTTATAACTTAATTTGCCTATTTTATCATCCTGTTATTTTTTATTTTGTTGTTTATCTGTGTATTAGATCAGTTTAGTATTTTACATGTTTTCCTCTTCGTTGTACGATTTGCACTACTGCATGGTGTCTCATTGAGATCCCAGCCTCTTTAGACAGAGAATTGTGCAGACTTAGCTGCTGTCACTTGGGTCCCTGGTGGTGTCTAATGAGTTCTTATGTGCTGAGTGCGACTACCGTAAAGGAGTGTACAGTTTTATTCCCTAAACAAATACGTAAATAAATAAGTAGCTTTTATACAGAACTAACACAGCAACATTCAACATTTGTAGTAAGACTGGACCATTCGGATCACTGGTGAAACTGATCGCTCCGGATCATATGCCCAAACGGTATGCAGTGCGCGCTGGGCACCGCGTGCCCTCCGCCGCTCTTGAGCGCGAGAATAGAACTTAATGAAATATGTATGCAGAGTGACGTGACATGTGAGGTTTCCTTTCTATAGAATGAGAAGTTCAAGTCTCTGTGCTTTGAGGGACAGACAAGGAGACGGACAGGTGAGGGAAAGGGCCACTGAAGTAGGGTTGAGTGTATTTAAATTACTTGAAATAACCTTAAACCACTTCATAATCTTTTTGGTGGCATATACAATTATAAAACTAGAAGGTTAGTCATATATTAAGAATATATAGGGATAATAAAAAAGAGTCTTTATTGTAGCCCGTTTGTTTGTTTTAATTCTAATCTAATACATTTATACAGATATCTAGTTTGTTCCTTTGTGAACTAAATTTTATATTAGTACATTAAATTTAATTTAATTAGCAGTTGGCCAACATTTGTTTTCTCGACAGTAAATTAGTCTTACAGTTACCTATAATTGTGAGTTCAAATTATTTGTAAGTTACCTATTTTTTTTTTTAGGCTATAAAAGTAACGTAAAAATAGTAAAAGTTTTTAATTAAAAGTAGAAGTTGTATATTTGTAGCAGTAGCAATAATAAAATAATACACGTCATTAAATTATATGTTAACTTATTATACAAAGCACAAGGCTTTTTTGTTGTCCGTCCCGTGATTTAGGCCTGCTTATAGGCAATTAATAGCCCACATTTGAGACAAAAAATATCTATTGTGTTTGGAAACGATTTTTGTGGGTTGAGTATTAAGACGAAGGAATTCCCGTCTTTTTCAAGTCACTGCATCCTTCTAAGCTCAACAACACACTTACAGCTCTGCAGTCTTCTACGCAACTGGAGCGAATACTTCCATGGCCCAACAGCGCCATCTGCCGCTTTGCACGGAGGTGTTCTATCACTGTTATTCACAAAAATGAACCAGTTGTTTTTTTCCACATGTAGCCTACATTATATATAAAGATTTATATACTGCATTTGTTAGTAAAATTGCATTTATTTGATTAGGCGGATGATATAGATAATGGATACATTTTCATATTAGGCCTAATATGTTGCCATGTTCCCCCAAAGTTTTTCAAGTTTTTTTTTTCTTCAAGTTCAACACTTCACATATAGTTCCCACCAAAGAATGTGTAGGCTACTACAATTTTTTACGCTCTAAACCAAATTAAGAGACCTATGCTTTTCTATTTGATCATATGGTAATCTATGGAAGATTCAATTGATCACGGCTGGTTTACCAAAACAGGACTTTAGTAAAGCCTAAACGGTCCTTAATTTGTAAGGCATGTTTCCTAAAATTACAGTTGTTTTAACTGGGGGCTTTCTCTAATAGGCGCTCTTTCCGCTTGCCTTCATAGTTTATTGGAGAGAAATATAGTACATTCATGTTAATCCATTTGTATTTTACAACGTGTCTTTTACAACAGTCCATAAGGGAAGTCGAACTGGACCTGATAGAGCCATAGAGCCAAGGTGGGCGTGGACCGTGGAGCAAAGATAGTGGCAGACGGGACCATGGCAGTGTGGGCAGAGTTCTACAGCCTCTATGGCCATGACTAGGCATGACAGGGATTCAGAGGTGGCCTTTATAGCCGTGACAGGGACAAATAAAAGTTTGTTGGCTTCCAGGGGGCCTGTGGGGCAAACCAATTGTGCAGCCACTGGTGGAACCTCTGGAGAATCTCCAGCCTGAACCGATCTCTCTGGAGGTTGTGCAGCAATCAGCGGAACCTCCGGGGAATCCACAATCCAGGCCAACACCTCTGGAGGTAGTGCAGCCACCGACAGAACCTCCGGGTGATCTAAGGCACAAGCCGACACCTCTAACGGTTCTTGGACTGGAGTGGACTCTGAGGTTTCCCAGACTGGAGCAGACTCTAAGGATTCCTGGACTGGATCTGACTCCGGATCGGGCTCAGAGGATTCTTGGACAGGATCTGGCTCTGGAAGGCAGTGTGCGGTACACACACTCAAAAGAGCCACCGCCATGATAGGTAGCACAAAGGTTAGAGGGGATGCCCGCTGCATGCACCGACATTAGCAGTGGGTCCTCCAAACTGGACACCAGCCTCCTATGTCATTGGGTAGCCCAGGTGTCTTCATTTGCAATATCCATGATGCTCGGGAGCAAGGAGACATCTGAGGTGAAGACTGTGGCTTGATTTCCGTGAAGTTTCAGTGAAATTTCTGTTGTGATAGCCATCTTGTGCTGCAACTCTGGGTTGGCGGCCGTCTTGGGCTGTGGCTTTGGCTTGGCGGTCATCTTGTGCAGCGCCTGTGGCTCTGGCTTGGCGGTCATCTTGTGCAGACTCTGGATGATCAGAAGCAATATTAGCTTGACTTGGCTGGTGCAGGTCTGCAATAACGTGACTTAAATCATGGAAATCCATGAAAAGTTTACTTAACTTATGGTGGTCTGTTGCAGGTTGACTTGGCTCCTGATCCTCAATGGTGGATTGGCTTGATGTGTGACAATCGACAGTAGCTTGACTGAACTCATGATCGGCAGCTGAGTCATAATGGTGCCCGCCATCTTGTACTCCGTATTAAACATTGTGCCACGATCCTCATCTGCAACACCCACAGTAAATTAAGAGCCAACAGTTTACAGAGCATAGTCAAAGAAATGAGCCAGAGATGAACGCAGACCCTTGCATATAAGCGGTGAGCGCAGGGGTCGATTAAAAATATCTGAACAGGACAATGTCTGGGAGATCTGAATTACAGTATATGCAATGACTAGGAAGTCTTGAATATGGCTTTCCAGTGATCATGTGTTATGTTTCAGGGTGAATAAGTTGCTTATAGTACCCATACCTGGCCAGCGTTCTTCACAAAAGCTGCTGAATCCTGGTTGGGTGAATATTCTGTAATGATGGAGACGGGGGCGTGTGAATCTGGTGGAGCACTCTGGCCGGTGATCATAACAAATATTAATTTCATGCAACATTTTGTAGACTAGCATAAATAAGTAAGTATTCACTTCACTTTTAGAGTCTTCTTATCAATATAGGGTAATACTTTATTTTAAGATGTTACATGTACTTGCTATTATAATAACAATAAATGATAAACAAGTAATCCTAAGCCAAACTGTAAAAAGGACACCTTAAAATCTAACCATACATTTTAAAGAAAACAAACATCATGAAGAAACTCTGTCTTCCACATCACCTTGCCAGAACATAATCTTGTAATTTTAAGCTACTGGTGGATGCAGATATTCAGAGAACTGTATATTCATATATAACTACAAGAACATGTCCTATAAAAACTTGATCTAAACTATTATTTCTTAAAGCACATAAAACAGCTGTGAGATATACAGTAAACATGATAAAATAATAATGTAAATTTTGGTTATTTTGGTAAATTTTAAGTTATTTATAATGTATTTTGATTATCTTCCTATACATGTTTAATACTGACATTTAACTTATATTCACCCTGAAATGGGAGAGCATATTTCAACAAGCAACTCAGAATTAGCATCATCAGGATTTTGTACTTGTGATAAAAATATGTTTTTCCAATCAATCATTATAATTATGCCCTTTATCATGTATATACTATTTGCTAGCAATGCACAAAAATTGCTTGCTTTTTAACAAGTTTTGCAAGAATTGTATTTTGCTCTGTCCAAAACACAGAGAGTAATTTACTAATATTAACAATATGAGACCTTACGGGAAATGTTGTTAGTTTATTGCAGTTTTCAGTGGTAAAGTGCTTTTCAATTACACAAGGTAACTTTGTATTTGTCCCCAGGTTTTGAGGATCTCTGTGCTTCGCAGTCCCCTCCCAGACTAAAGATAATTGGAGTTCCATTAATCACTCAAATCCATGGCTTCCACATGCTGTCTGATCCCAAATGTTAAGTTGCCATGCTCTTGTTTGAGAGGAATAAATTTAGCCTGGATCAGGATGGATGGTGGTGGAGATGTTGGGGGGATCGATGGTCCTCAGGGGTCTGGTGACATCTCCAGCCACACGCCTGCCTTTGCGTCATGGCGTTCCGCCAACTGAGGTCAGCTATCCCAGCAGGCCATTCTCTTCAGCAGCAGTTACCAAGGTGACAGCATGTCAGAGATTTGGCTGCTTGGAGCGGGCTTGTAGAGAGCTGATGCATCACCTCCTTGATGGATTTGCCAATAGTGCTTAGACCAGGAGGAGCAGCAGCCCACATGACACACACTGTCCCAACACACGGATGCAAGTGCCATCCCATCCAGAGATCACCCCTTGGTTCGAATAGGCACATGCTTTCCTATACATCCACTGATTAAGCAAAGTATCAGTGGCTCTTGGAATTACAGTATCTTCAGAGGCCCTAGAAAGGGGAACAGCGGAGCAGAAAGAGGGGCTGTTGGGTTCAATGTCTCATTAACCAGGTAGGGATTTAGAGCATAGAGCATCTGAGCCTTCTTTAGCTCAGAGAGTTGCAAAGTAACCATTTATAGGTTTCAGGGTTTAATAGATTACTAATAACTGGACCCACATATCCTAGGTTAGGTATTACTGCCTGAAGCCAATAAATAGATCACTGTGAATAGATGCCACAGCACTTTTGCACCACTGGAAAATCTTTTTTCTAGATAAGAAGAGAGAGTAAATGAGTGAGTGAAAGTTGGTTTGCATGCAAGTGCAGCAGGTTCACTGGGTTTTCTACAATAACACAGAAGATGCTATAATTGACCGCTTCAATCTCAGAACAAAACAGTCTTGTTGTGAAAAAAAGTTGTCCATAGCCTAAATGGATTCTGTAACTCTTTTGAGAAGGAGAGATGAGGATAAAAGGCTCAAAGGTGCTCTACAGCAGCCCTCATTAGGACAACTCCAGGTGTGGGAGAGTTAACACCTGGTCACTCATTCACCAACCCCGGGCGGCAGAGATTTAACTAATCCGCTCACCGTTGGGCAGACGGGTGATGTAAACTCACTTACAGAGGTTTTGATTTGAGAGTGATTAACCTTAAACATCAAAGGTGACCCGACAGAAGCGCAGGCAGATGAAGAGAAGAAATGCAGAAAACTTAGTTAGACATCTGTAGTGCACTCGCAAGCGTTGTATGTGCAGATTCTTAAATCATTAAAGGCTTTACTCCCAGAAATAATAGTAATTAATTTGGTGTAATACACAAAGGACATAATTATCTTTTTTTTGTACTGGCACATATTTAATTACCCGTAATTGTTCCCTGAGCCTCGTTCAAAAGGGGTGTAGACTAGACAATCATAATGCATTATGCTCTAATCCTATATTTGTTTTTGCAAAGAGGATATCACTATATCAAAGAATACATATACAGAAAACTGCTTCACAATGCTTGAACAAAAACATCTCGGAACTCGTTCTCAGGTCAGGTTTACATCATCAGTAGTCTTATGTGAAGAGCATTATATATGTTAATAACTGCCAGATTTATCCCTTTTCTCTCACAGACCAAAGAACAAAACTACTGATTAACGCGAATTCTTGTGAAGTGTGGAGAGTGTTGGGAGCTAAATTTGCCCCCTGTGCCGAGGGCTGAGGGCAGCCGCGCGGCTCCTTGAACACAAGATGGAGTTTAATAAGTAAACAGAACAGCGAGAGGACAGAGACTCTGATCATGGGCCCGTTCGACCACCCCGGCCCCCTGCAAGCCAGGCGAGCTGATTAGCTCTGCCGATTGTACCTAGTAATTGCAGTGCCATGACCCCCTCCAGGCAAATATTAGATTTTAGTGGTTTAACCTTTGCAGTCTACAGTGGGTTTAAATTGCCTGTGCAGATGTTGGGGAGCCCAGCGGTAGCCGGTGAGCCGGTGTCCTCTCATCAGCAGAGGGAGATGTCTCAAGACTCCCGGTCCTTATTATCCTTGTCTCATTTAGAGCAACTCTTTATGTCTGACTGGTAGCACAGAGACTTTCACCGATATCATCGCTGGAATCAACTTTGTTGTTTAAAGTGTTTATAATTGTGTGTGCAAATGCTGCTGTGCGCAAGCAATTAAAAGACGGAGTGCAAACAACTCGAAAAGATCCCCAAAATGAATATGTTGGTTCAAAGAGGGATATTATGCTGGGAATGTAGTTAAAGGTAGCAGGACGAGAGGGTGCCCCTTGCAGGGCAAGTCCATTAGAAGGAAATGTTCATGAGATGAAGCGGTAGGAAGTTTTTCTAAGGTCAGTCTCAGCTACTCCGGAGAGTCAGATTACTCCCGTCTTGTCTGGGGTCTTGAACCTCTTCCTCCCAAGCGACAGGCAGCTGCATCCCACGGCCTCCTTCACCGCACTGCGTAGTAATGGCTTCCTTCCTGTAGTCGCCACCGGGACCCTACCTCAGACGCTTACCTGGGGAAAAAATACAGACGCAAGATGAAGGAGGGGTGGGAAGGGGGAAGACACTGGTCTTTTCATCCATGGGAAGCAGGGAAGGAACCCTTCAACTTGTCTCAGGCTGGAAACCCAATACAGCCATTCCAACTGGTTTGTGTGTGTTTGGGGCGGGGGGGCCTACAAAGTGGTTCCATCTGAGAATGAAAGACACTCACACGGGATACAGCCTTCACACACAACGCAAAGTGTTCTGATCTATCATTACCGCCTGTGTAACAAATATTGCACCGATGAACCGAGGTGTGCAACATGAGATGAACAAGATACATTGAGAAAAACTGCGCAATTGCTGGCTCTAGCCCCATGACCACATAAGCCTGCAAAGGAGGCATTAGCAGAGCTGGCAGAGGCAAAGCACTTCACTGATCTAAATCGCCCCATTCTTCCTTATCAGCACTGTGTGGGGAGCAATACTCAGGTAGCCCCCCACAGGCCCATCGCTAAAAGCCCTAATATCTATGGACGTCCGTGGCCACGGCCCAATCTGCTGCGGCGGTCGATTTGTTTCACGCACTGCCAGAAGTGCTTTGTAATTAGGCTGATATTGATGAGGCCTGATTCCAGCAGGTAATCACTGGCAGTTCAGCTTCTCTCCGCTCCTCAGCAAAACGTCTCTATTTATTACCAAGCTTTTGCTATCAATTAAAGGCCACTCCACGCACGGCTCTCTGATAATCAGTCGGATGATTTCCGTGGCTGTCGGAGGGCAGATATGAAATCTGGATAAGCATTCTCCACGGATGTCTCAGGAGCATTACATTCTAACAATACTGGTGGATTCAGCATTAGAAAGGCCTCGCTTGAAGGACTGTTCATTAAAAGTCCATTTCCTAAATAACCCCGTTCTGGAAAAACAATGCAAATAAAACAGTGATTTCCTAAGAGTTGGCTCTGCCAGAGTTCCGCTAGGTCTCTCGCTTTCACTCCTGCATACTTACTATTTAGTTGATTGTGTGTGCACTTACATCTGTGTGCATCGCGTCCCTGGGCCGTGCATGTTCTGTGTGGATTACGGCTCTCTTGGATTCTGTCTGTGTCTCTGAGGAAAGGAAACCATTTGGGCCCCACTCGTATCCTCCGGCTGCCTTTTCCAATCACTGCCTCTCTACCTCTTCTTTCTCCCTACAGATAAGCAGCCAATCAGTGCAGGTGCTAGTTCATGCAGGGTAGGGGCACGGGGCGGGTTCCACGGCCCCGGGGCATGAAAGGAGCACTGGCACCCATGACAAAGACACAAACTCAGACACTCACACATTTGCACCCCAACGCAAGTGTGTGTTCAAGGGGAAAAGAGAAATCTGTTGTTTTTCTTTCGCTCTTTCACCACCCTCACTCCCCTCCAGCTGTTATGTCTTAGTATCGATCAATGGTGCTCTTTGCATCGGCGAACTATTCATATTTGATTCATTATTGTAATACAGGCCTGTGTTGTGCCTTCCTAAATTGTGGCTTATGCTCCGTTATAAGCTAACGAGTTATGAGTATGAGTAAACTTGCACGCTAGACGTTTAAATAATAGCCATTGCTATTGAAATAGCCATATTATGCAAACTCGTAAGAACGCATTTGTAGTGTTTGTCACATACGCGATATTTCCTTTTCTTGAAATAAAGCCCGTTTCAAAAATCTCTGGACAGTTGCCATTTACTTTGGCACTGGCCCCGAGTAAACAAAATCATTAGACCACGTCTTAACAGAAAGCATGTGCTGTTTGTTACCACTAAGATGTTTTCACATAAATCCCTCATGAATGGAATGAGAGATACAGCGTGCAAAATACCAGAGAAAAAGCAGTTTTAAGCAGACTGCCCCTATGGCTGATTGTGTCAGCCACAATGGACGCTGTAAGCAGTGTGAAAGCTTTAAGGTGAAAACGACACACGCTGTGAGATGTGCTTATCCCATCACGAGCCAGTAAGGATATTAGGAAAAGCATGATGGAAATTATGACTGGAATAAGCTCGCATCTTACCACTAAAGCTTAAAGAATCCAGTCCCAGCTCTCTCTATCCATTTTCCCTTCCTTTTCTTGCCCTCTCACGCCATGCCATTTTTTTCCCCTGCAGTGTAAATCTGTATTTCCCAAAAAGACACAATTTCCACATTTCAGACTGTGGAATTTGCTATTCCTTTCTCGTTCTCTAAAACCACACAGCTCTTTCAAGGAATTTACTTTCTGGACTACAGCCACTTTCCAAAATTCCAGGAAAGGAGAACATTTATTAAATTTTTGAAAAGACAACAAAACCATCTACCGGTTGTGAAGTCACAACGCCTTGCTTTACAGTTAAGGATGATAAAGCAGTCACACTTTGTTAGTCTTGCAATGATTTTGACATGTTCCAGGTTCAGTAGAAGCTAAGCTCATTCAACACCATTAGTGGTGCAATTGCACAAAAACAAAAAGGATTTCAACTTTACAGCTTTTGAGGATACTACAGACAAAACACTATTTTTTCATGCATCTTTCAATTATGATATTTTGGGTTTTTTGGCAGTACTTTTTTTCAGACTAGTGAAAAGAAAACATCCAAAATGCACTTTATGTGTTTCTTATCTGTTTGTGTATGTAGAATTCAATTACAGTACATATCTTCAAAGACCCTTTTCTCAAAATGAGATTCTTGTCCTGCACTGAGCCAAGAATTTACACTCCAGCAGCACTTACACACACCAAACCCATTGTTTTACAGAGCTTTTTTTCTCTCACATATCTGTTATCTGATTTTACTGTATTCAATATTTTATTCCTGAAATTATTTTTTAAAAAATGTAATTTTTTTTATTACACAAAATTAAAATACAATTTATGGAGTGCTAAAAAAAGCCTACAAAATTCCAGACTCTGACATGTCGACAAAATAAAATAATATTTTTGAACCTGGCTTCATCCAATGAAATGTATGCAAAGTATTGTATATTTAATTTGATTAATTTACCATATTTAAACAAAATTTAAACCAAACTGGCTAGTACGGCCTTTTTGTGCTAATCAACATTATACCATGAGTTCTGTAGAGTGATCTGAGTTGTACTGAATGTGGATTATTCGTTTTCTTTATATTTTACGTAACTGATATGAGAAGTCATTTAGAAGTGTAAAAAATGGTCTAAATAGAGAGAGTGTTAAAAGTGTTTACATCTTAAAAACCAAAATTAAATTTAATAGAATTCTTCAACCTTATGCTGTACAGCTTTGTGACGGTTGATATTTGTCATATTTGCGAGGATGGCTTACAGAAACACCTCCAGCAAGCGTGTTAGCCTTGAGTTAGCTGAGTTAGGTCAGAACTAGCATGTGATTAATGTGAAGCTCGCTAACCCCCATGGTGAATTGGAGACCAGGGGTCGAGTCTATTTTTCTTTGTGAACGCTTGTGGCTAAACCTGAGCGCAAACGTTGTTCATCATTGCGCCACATTAGCTCGCCAGAGCATTGACTGGCACAAACCAGAAGCGTGTGCCCCTTCACTTTGATTAATGTTCACAAACACTCACTCCAACTCTATCATGAGTGAAGACCTGGCATCAATTAGGAGCGGTGCACACATACATATAACCCCTGGAATAAACATTGGCCTGTGGCTCTGAACTCTCCAACTCATGTGTTCAAACATAGTACTTTTAAATTAGGCCTAATTAAAGTTTCTCACACCACATCTGCCTACGTCCGACTATTTAGTATGCAAAAAATAGTATGTCAAATGAGATGTGCGGTTTGCATAAAAATGCAATTTTCACAAATATCGTGAAAATTCCTCACATGACCTGCAAGTTCTTCAAAAATTCTGAAGTGATCCTCTGATGAACATTTTACGCCCCTCACTAGGCCATACAGTTTGCTGAGGCAGAGAACAGTAATTTGGCTGACATTTTAGATCATATGACCAATCTGACTTGTTGGATGATGCATGTTCAGATGTGTATACTCCACATATTTGAAGAACATATAGGTAGTGCATATTGTATAATAATCAGGCCATATTTAAGAACAGGCATCAAAAGAGATTCAAAGTGATCACAAATTAGTAATTGCAACTGCCACAAATTCTGGATACCTTTAAAAGATTCTACTTAATGGAAAGACCATCATCATACAGAAAGCACATTTCGGGCCTATGTGCTAACTAATTAGTCTCTCTGTTTTCTTTCTTTTTTTTTCTTTTTATAAGCTTAATCTCAATTGTCTATGTGCTGAAAAGTTCCTTAGTGCAATTTGGCAGTTTTAATTACACAAATGTGTGTACTGTATCAAATAAATATGATTTTATAAAAATATAAACAAACAAATAATTTCTGCTAGAAACATCAATATCATTCTGTTCACAAGGGGAGTGTATGGACAGTATAAATGGTATGTGTTCATACACTCCCCCCAATAAATAAATAAATCAATCAAATCATAAATCACAAATCATAAAAACAGATTATAGATTTGTTTTAGTACACTATTTTTAAATGTTGAACAAAGACAAAAACGTACATTATTACAGTATTACTTACAACTGTATACCTTCAAAAAGAAAGGTCAGATTAGAAAGTTAATTTAAGTACTAATAAAGTTTATGTCTTTCAAATAATTTAAAAGTATCTGAGAATAGATTACAGTGTATCTGGATAAATATTTTATAATCAGATTTTGTATTTCATTTTGTATCCTAATATTTCAAGATAGTTTGATGTTTTCTTCCTTTCTTTCTTTTAAATAATGCTCAAAACAACATAGGCTAAAGACTAAAATAACACATAGCCTAATTAATGATAAACAACGTGGAGTTTTGCGTATTACCGCAATGTGCCAAAGGTATTTTTGTGAGTGATGAACGCTCTTGCCTGCTTCCAGGATGTGATGTAGTCTTCGCTTCCTGTACAGTCGCGAGCCGTCCAGCAAACATGGCTGCCTCCGGTTGCAGAGGCGTGAGGTCGATTTTATGGAAGTATGGGAGCTGCGGGAAGAATTTATGTGTGTCCCGATCAAAGGCGGTTCCGCAGGTGAAATGCGTTTTTAATTTTGCTCCGGAACAGGGCTGTTTTTGCGGCAAGTCGATCGTGATCGGTTCTGATGCTGCTGACAGTATCGTGTCCTTGTAACACTACAGTGCTTTTGGAGTCTGTATAAAGCGTGTAGATTGATAGGATGGAATGTTGTCTTTCCGTTTCATTACAACACACGTTTCGTTAATAACCTGTAGTGTTTGATCGGTTTTTATTTTGTATTTTATGCAAGACAATATGGATCGGCATGACGTCCTTTGCCCAAGCCAGCTAACTTTAATGGATAATACAGACGTTTTAAATCATAAATTAAAACAATATTATAATAATGTAGACTGACTGACTTTTATTTATAGTAATGTTGTTTATAATAAATAAATAAATACATTTTTTCCTAGTTCCTACTTATTATTTATTTCATTATTTCACGAGCTTGATCACTAAGGCTGCTTGTATCTTTTTTTCTTTGTAGCAATTGACTGAATTTGGTTCTTATTTGTTGTTGTTGTGTTTTTTTTTTTTTTATTCCAGCTGCCAGTCAGACAATTTTGTGTGTCATCCTCTTTATGGAAGAAGAACTTGGCAGCAGCAGGCCCTCAGAAATTCACACAGGAGTTTATCGACAAACAGGTGGAGGAATTTGAAATTGGCAAGCGACATTTGGCGAACATGATGGGGGAAGACCCAGAGACATTCACACAAGAGGATATTGATGTGAGTTACTATTCTTTTCTTTTCTGTTTTATTCCATGTTCAGTCTATTTCTATCAATTCTGTTCTTTTATATACATCTATGGCCATATTTTATTTTACAATAACCATCAGTATTATCTTTTAACAAATAAAATATATATATAATAACAGCGTTGACACAGCAGTACACCTGAATGTTTGATTTATTATTATTGCACAGACACACACACACATGGTGGTTTTTATGGTTTATGCGGATTCCCCATAAGTATAATGGTTTTTATACTATACAAGCTGTATTGTCTATCACCTTACACCAACTCTAAAGCTACCCCTCAAAGGAAACCTTCTGCATCTTTAGATTAAAAAAACAAAAACCTTTTAAGCCTTTTGAATTATGGGGACACCAAAAGTTCCTTATTAATTACCTTCACTGTGTAATACCTATAAGTAAGGAATAATTGACGACGGGCCGTTGAAT
>JAUMHR010000050.1:5213144-5231853 GCA_032361145.1 Enteromius fasciolatus
GGAAGGAGCAGTGGATAAAGAGAGATCAGCTCCCGTACATCCAGCTGTCCTCTCCTAAAATGGTACATTGGAAAAAAAAAAAAATTATATATATATATATATATATTAAAGGGTATTGTATTGCATTCATATTGCTATTTTATTTAAAAATATCAATATTCTGACATTTAATTAAACAATTTTATTTAAAGACATCTGCCATATTAAATTAAACAAATATATATATTAATAATTTAAAAGAAAACTGTTGTGTTATTGGCTCAGAAAGCTCTCAGATTCAATCAAAAATATCTTAATTTGTGTTCTGAAGATGAATGAAGGTCTCGGAGCAACATGAGGGTGAGTAATTAAGGACAGAATTTTCATTTTTTTAGTGAATTAACCCTTTAAATTTTTTTTAATTAAATTGTAGTACTGCAAGTAGTACTAAAGCTATTACAAAATAAATAATAAAACTAAATAAATAATAAAACTGACAAAAGCATAAAAATACTAAAATGAAAAACCAGTTTGTAAACACCACTTGATGCTACTGTAATAACATTGATGGAAACTGTCCATTTGCTCAATTCTATTCAAAGTTTTATTAAAGGCCATGTTTTTATATAGTAAATCATTCTAGATGCACCTTCCCCATGCCATCTAAATGGAATATAATGGTAGTATAAGCGATCAGTGATCTAAATAGATTACTAGCTCTTGCTGTACGTGCAGAATTCTACATGGCAGATGCACTGATATTTATGTCGGCCATTTATTCAGCTGTTAGACAAGTCACTGTTCTCCAACCATTAGCATACAGCGATTAGGGTCAGGTGCACAGAGGGATAAGAAGCAATTAGCAAAGAAGTTAATTAACTCCATTCAGTCAGCCTCTGAAACATCTGGGTCTGAGCGGCAATTAACAGTATTAATTACATGACAAAATTATACACTTCACCTAAAATGCTCTTTTGCTTCTAAAAACTGAAGCTGGCCAAACTGGATGAATCCTGCTTGTTGGAGAATTCTTTTGTGCAATATCTACAACAAGAAAAGAGAAAATTGTCAATTAAAATCCTTTCCGCAATTGAGGGAGACACTCTGATTTGCCAGATCAGTTTGGTGTACCTGATATTTTTCTTTGGGAATGTTTCTCTGTGCCGCCTCGGTGAGGGTCAAGGCCTCTTCGACTCGATGGCTTGCCAACAGGTCTTGGATCTGAAGCTCCAGAGGGAGAGGAACCAGAATATACACCGCTTTTGAAGAGGCCAGCACTACCTTACCTGAAAGAGGACATCAGAAATAAGAATGTAGACGTTCTTTATAAAGAAGACAAACAGACATTCTTTAGCTGATTATGATCAGAACTCTAAGCACTGCATTACTTGAATGCTGTAGCTGATATGCCTACAGTTCAAAGCACTGTTGAACATTGAGGAATATGAAAGGTATTCACTACAGGTCACTTTTATGAAAATACAGCACATTGAAAAGACATGAGAATGCGCAAGAGCTAGTGATTTACCAACCGAAAAATAATCAAGCTTGTGATCGGCACAGTAATGAGTTTTTTTACGCGAGACGTATGGCGACTGACCTGATCTGAGCTTGTCATAACACATTACATCAGGAGCTCCTGCCTTCACTACATTCTTTGCACTGTTTGCTTTATTAAATGTGAACGAGTCTGGTTTTCTTCATCCTGATTCATGCTTTATCAAGCTTTAGCAAGACTTGACATAAAAAAAACTTAAACCACTTGCAATCTGAAGGAATACCAACTAAAACACCTGAGCTCTATTGCTTTTTTGTATTTTTGATTTAATCCACGCACACTAGGGCTGGGCGATATATATCGCACGATATATTATGCGCATCTCTGTGTATAATCTGGCGTTCCTTTTAAAAACAGCTGATGGAGATTTAGCGCTAATCAAAGAACCGTCTTTACTGATTAGATGCGCATAATATATCGTACGATAAATATCGACCAGCCCTAACGCACAGAGTTATAAACCGTCACTTATTGTTTTACCGAATCTGACAATCAATGCAATGACACCTGGGATTGAGAATAGTCTGTTTTGCAAATAATATGAACAAAAGCAATAAAAACTATACAAACATATGAACAAAGAAAAATAACTTTAACAATAATGAGCATAAGGTTTTGATTTTAGAGGTGGAAGACACAATAATCACTGTTTATATAAAGGACAGATCAGGTGGTTGTTGTTTGGACCTCTATATCTATCTATTTGCATAATTAGACCTTTAATTATACTGTATTTTCAATTTTTAAATGTCTAGTTACTTTTCACCCACCCTGTAAATAATGTATCTAATTACATGTAGGGTTCTTTATACATCCTTATAATGCCCCGGGCGTACATGATTATTGCGTACATTTGGTATAAGATGCTCTTGAATTTTTTTCGTACATTAAGAACACATTATAGTACGAAAGCTTTTGATGAATCATGATTTATTCACACCTTTCACATAAAATCTTGTGTGTACGCATGTTTAGTGAATGAGACCCGTTGTTTGTTGTGTTTTTGTTTCGTTTTTTTTCTTCAGTGAAGCCAAATAAAAACAGTGCATTTGTGTGAACCTTTATTTTGTTTTGCGGAATACGCTTAATTAAAGATGCAGTATGTAAGTGCGAATTCCATGAGGTTCCCAGTTTGTTAGTTCTGACAGCTTGTGGCAATAACAAATGAGCAACATTATTCACAAAGGCCCGGTTTCACAAATAGGGCTTAGCTTAAGCCAGGACTAGGCATTATCTAAATTAAGATATTTAAGCAACTTTTACAAAAATGCCTTATAAGAAAATATTACAGGTGTGCATCTTAACACAGAACAATGACACTGACATGTTTTAAGATATGTCAGAGCAAGATATTTTCATCGGAGACAGCTCAAACATGCAATTTAGTCTGCGACTAGCTTAAGCCTTGTCTGTGAAACTGGGGGAAAATGTACCTTTCAACCATCCGAGAATCTGATGTTAAAACAAAGAAACCTGATTTAGAAAGGAGTTAACATAAAAAAAAAAAAAATCATACACCCTGTAAAACTATTTGTATATTATATGATATAATGGTCTGCTTTTTTATGATGGTGAGAACAAAGGATTAAAAAACACTTTCCAACTTTCCTAAAGCAATATATTTTTCCAAACTGAAAAGTTGAAGTTGAAGCTCAACTCACAGACTGGTTCTGTATACATCATCAGTGAGAAGTCATAGTTTTCACCTCAATGAATGCAAAGAGTGTGACCTGCTTGACTGTGAATGTAAATATGCTATAAAGACCCCCACATTTAACTTGATGTAATTGAAAAGACAGTCTATCAATAACCTGTCCTGCTTTATGTTTGTACTGTAGGTCCAGTCTAACTGTCAATTAATCTTTTCTGACTCTGGAATGCTGAAAGACATATTTACTTGACTGACAACATGCCAAATAGGTACACTGTGCCTAAATGTCACCTGTACCAACAATTAAACCAGTGGGATAAAATAGGATAAAGTAAATGGTAAATGTACAGAACAGCACTCTTACCTTCAAAATCTTGTAAAAGGTGTCCATCCCTGAATGACAGCGTCTGTTTGAGCTGCTGGTCCAACATGCTGTGAACCGTCACAAAGCCTTCATCCAAAGCGACCACATATGGGAAACACACAGCCGCTGCAATCACGCTCTCTGACCAGCTCACCGGAGCACGCTGAGATATGCCCTCCGCGTTAGCAAACATCCCTGAGAGATAAAGATACAGAGATGCATGACTCATCACGAGCGATTGCCATGACGGCAATCATAGCAGAGAAGACAGATTCAGATCTCAGGTGGGGTGCAGCTAAAGTTTGCAAAAATGACAAAAAAATAGATGCATTCGGCATAGAATACAATTCATGAGTCCTCAGGCATTTCCTTCTGAAATTAACTAGTGCGAATATAAAGGGATCCTCACAGAGAATTTGTACCACAAGCACTATCTTCCTAAATCCAGAAGGGGAAAAAATGTATTGGCTTGCATCTCTTGCAGGGGTGACATATTTTTGTAAACCACAACCATTTCATATATGTGGTTCCATTATTCTGAAATCAATGGGGTTTTAAATGTGTTTTTGGTTAAAAGCCTGAAATAAGGTCTGTGGTTAAAATAAGCACAAGATATTATATTCTTCAACATTAAATCAGTACTTGTCTTGAAAAAGACGGTTGCTAAGTCGGGGACATTTAAGCTCATGCAAAAAAAAACTGAGGGAGACTGAATTGTCTGAGGTTTAACAGTGGTGATCCAATGTTTATAGCTTACATGCAGTTTTTTTTACCTCAAGTGATTATTTTTAGGTTTAAAAATAAAAGATGTGCCTTTTTTAATCTGTAAAGATTATCATGATGAACAATACTGAATCATAAACTTAATTTTCAACAGTAAAAGTTCCCACTACCAATCTATTTTTTTACCGTTTAACATTATATTGATTCATATTTTAATTTACATTAATATCTCCTAAACCAGAATTGTTCAAACTCAGTCCTGGGGCCTGTTCCATAAAACAAGTTTACCAAATAAGCCAGGCTTGTTTTAATTAGACTGACTTATTTTGAACCAAATCAACTGACAATTAAATTAACTGAAATAAACATGCCTTATTTGGTAAACTTGTTTATGGAACAGGCCCCTGGAGGGCCGGTGTCCTGCAGAGATTAGCTGCAACTTACCTCAACACACCTGCATTGAAGCAAGAGCTTTATTAGCTTCAGGTGTGTTTAATTAGGGTTAACCTCTGCAGGACACTGGCCCCCCACTACTAAGTTTAGACAGCCCTGTCCTAAATCATAAGAGTTATGACACAGATATGATGGAATCAGATCCTCTACATATCATTGCTGACTAAAATGTCTCACTAAGTAAAAGAAAAGCCTCGTGTTGGCACGAGCTTATATTAAAATGTGAATAGAAGGTCGATGTGAACATACTGACCAATGTCATTTTCGGTCATTTAACTCACCAAGCCCGCCTGGAGCAGCCAGGAGAAACTCTTCCCGGCCAATCCTCTTCACAATGGGTTTCCTTTCTTCACAGTCGTAAGGGAACAGGTCCTGGGAGGCTCCTGTGCTGTAGTTGAGAATCATATACTGCGTGGACAGGGCTAGACAAATATTGTATCCGTCCAGGCTCAGGGCACAGGGCTGCTCTGGTGTGGTCACTTCCTTTAACATCTGCACTCTGTCCTCGTGGACCGTACAGATCTGCACGGCCCGTCTGCGTGCCAAAACCACCGCCAATTCCACACAGAACGCATCCCCCGTTACTGGATTCTCATTGATACAAAACGCAGTCACACCCTTGAGCTTTGTGCCCCCGGTGGGCACAGGCTCCAGAGTAACCATGTCCACAACAGTGATGGCAGAGTCACAGAGGATGATAAGACGCTCCAGCGCAGAGGCAGCCTTCAGCTCTGCCACGGGCTTCTTCAAGCCCAGGTGTTTTTGGAGGAGCTTCTGGGCATTATAGCCCAGCTTACCTTTTGCTGTAGTGTGCTCCTCTAGTAGAAAGTGATGGATGAAGCAGTCATTAGTGCCAAGGTACAGATGTTTGCCGCAGCACTCGATGCATTCGATGTTTATCCGCACTTTTTCGCCCATCACTTGCTCCCGCTCCACGGCGGGAACCAGCTCAAAAGCTTTCACGCTCATGATGCCACCCACATCTACAAAGAGAGAAAACAGAAACAAAGTATGAGTTGAAACAAAGTGAATGTCTAAGTTTAGGCTTAGGCCAGACTATAAAGAAAAAAGACATTATATCATTAATTATAATAATAGTTATACAAATATATATATATATATATATATATATTTGTATAACTATTACTATAATAATGTGTATATATACATGTATGTATATATATATATATATATATAAGTTATATATTACGTATATATATATATATATATATATATAACATATATATATATATATATATACATGTATATGTGCATATATATAAATTATATATATATACACGTCTTGCTGTACAAGCCTAAACTAATATTTATAATAATAAATATATATTAATAAATAAATAAGCATATTATAAATCACATCAATCAAAATAACATATTATATACATTAAAAAGAATGCAAACAATATAATGCACATTTCCTTTCTCAGTCTTGCTGTACAAGTGTAAACTAAACATTTTGCAATTATTATTGCAGCTTTTGTTATTAATAGAATGTCCTTATAATATGCTTTATATAGCTGTTGTCAATGCAAGTCTAAACTAAAAGATTTGATGTTTTTCTCTTTTGATAAGATGTGGCAGGAAAGAGAAAACAGAAACAAAACCTTCAGTTTAGACATGAACTGACAACAAATAAGAACAATATTGTAAACAAAAACGCTAAATTGCTTATTAGTGTCACTCACTGGTATAATTTGGCATATTCTAATACAATAAATCACAGCTCTGCCAAGCAGGCATGAAAACAGGTGCCTGTCAACCACCCAGGTTCATTACAGACCCGTCCCGTTCCTCTACAAAACGCTAAAGGTATTTAATTTTATTGTATGCTAGATACATTTCTGTGAAACCAGGCTACGCTAGCAAAACCATATCAAGAAGAATCAACACTTAATTCCTCTTTTACGCACCAGCACCAGCTTCACATCAAAACCAAGCCCAGCATAAGCATTTAACGTTATATGAACGACAGACAGAAGTGACTTGATGACGGGCGATCATGGGAGGCTGTGACTGGGCTGAACCTAGTGAGATGCCCTTCTAAAAAGAATCTAATTTTTTGAATAAGTGCCTATTATGCCAATAAAGCTGTGCTGGTAGACTGTTCGCTAGGTTTAACACACAGCCTACGTGTCCGGTCGTGTGTATGTCTGTGTGTAGCGGCATGCAGAGAGCGCAAGTGATGTTAAAGGAAGCCGAGCGCAAATCGTACCCCAGCCGTGGCCAGAGCGGTCCTGATTTGAGAGATGGTAGCGTTTTCACGGCCTGCCCGTTTCATTCAAGCGCCCCACTCACTCCACCTACCTCTCTCTCCCTGCGGTAACGCTTCCTGTTTCTCCGCCGAAATACATCCGGCCACGTGATGTGGGTGGGCTCTGGCTTTTTTTTTTCTTTTTTTTTAATAAGTCAGGAGTTCAGATGCAAAATCCTCTAAGCACGTCTGGTTTCTTTAAAATTAGCATTTCTTTCTGGCCACTTTAAATAGGTTTCTATGCAAGTACTTCTGAATGGCTTTAGGCTGGCATTTTGCGCATTTGAACTGTAAGTACTTGATAAACATATCCAATATGTGGAGAGCATTCACTCAGTATCAATATCTCATTTTTGACCATTTCTGATGGCTTTTAGAAGCTTTTGCATCTGAACTTCAATATAATTTTGAACCCGAGAATGCGTTGCACAATAAATTCAGGTTTAACATTAATGTCGTTAAAACAGAAAGCAAGTTCTTTAAATATTCATTAAATTATTGTATTTATAGTTCGTTAGAATGTTAGACATTTAAGTATGGAGATATGGGCTACTTCAAGATTTCCAATAATTTTGTCTTATTAAAATTATTTATAATTTGACATTTTCAGCATTTAACAAATGGGAATTTTTTTTTTTTTAATTACCACAAGAGGGAGCCATAAGCCAATTTCTTCTCCAATAATCTAGTTTTATACTGATCCAACGTCTGACAGACAACCATCGTAAAATTATTATATATTCCTTGGTAAGGGAGTTAAAATATCTTAATAAATTCACTATATTATCTTGTAGCCTGCCAGAATAATCTCATTATTCATGAAATAGTTCAGAATAGGCATTAGTACTAGCAGGGTCTTTGAAACAAACATACATTCTAATAATATTACTTCTTAATATTTTTTTATTTTTTCCATATTTCCAAATTCAAACCCAGTGGGATCTGACTATCATAAACATGCATTGCTTTTAATAAACTACAGAGACAGATGCATGATGAATCAGACCTTGGGTTTTGTTTTGGGTTTCACTGAAAGATAAGAAACAACAGCTGAGGCATATTTAGACTAAATGAATTGAATGCGAGTCATTTTTTATTATAGCAATCTCCTGTAAGCAGTACTGAGCATTACATGAATGCCTTTTCGAGAAGTTTATCAGCTCCAGCAAATTCTTTACACATGCTATAAATGATATATATTGGCCGATGAACTCAAAAGCAAATGTTAGTCACAAAATGGTAAAATTCTACAAAAGGCACTTGTACTAAAAATTCCTTCTGCTTTATGTATCTATATCTAAAATAAAAATAATTTTCACACTGCATATGTTTCTTTTGGTTTGGCTAATGACCACAAATATATGACAATATTATAATAATAGGCCTTGGCATGCACAGGCCCCTTTAAAGTGAATTATCTAAAGAGAGTTTTTAGACAAATATATTACCTTTGATAAAAGCTTTGCTATCGACCTCTAAGAATAAAAGCTATTGAAAAAAAATAAAATAAATTGTTAGTAATTGGAGTGCTGTGGTGTCTGATCAGATGTCTTTGCCACAGTCAGGGCACAGGATGTCATCTCTCTCTGTCAGGAAGCCACGGCCCACTAGGGACACCAAACACTTTTTGCAGTTGAAGCAGTCATTGTGCCACTGTCTCTCTTCAAAGGAGATGTATTTGCTGCCTCCCAGACCTGCAAAGGATATGACAATAACAAATAATAAAGCTTCTGATAGCAATAATATCATGGCTAATATAAATTTGACTGTTGTTTGCTAAAGTGTGGACAAAAAGATTGCTGTGAGACATATACAGGTCCTGATGTGAGAAAGGCATGACTTCAAAACCAAAATAATTCTATCATTATTTACTCAACCTTAATCTGTAGTTTTTTTCTAAGAAACACAAAAGGTGAATATTAAAAAAAAATATCTTGGATCTTTTTTTTTAACAGAAGAAACATTAGAATTACTATTAGAATGAGAGTTAGGCTGTCAAAATTACAAAAAGCACAATAAAAATAAAGTGATCAGTGTTGGGGGTAACGCATTACAAGTAACGCGAGTTACGTAATAATATTACTTTTTCCAAGTAAGTAGTAAAGTAACACATTACTTTTTAATTTTAGAGTAATATAACTAAGTTACTTTTTCAAAAAAGTAATACCAGTTACTTTGTTTTCTTATTTATTGACTGACAAGTCTCCTGACCCCATGATGGTAGAAATACAGAGCATCGTGTGCCCTGTGTGAATACTAGGGGTGGGCATAGATTAATACATTTTTTTTTTATCTAGATTAATCCACTTTGATATTAATCAGAATATGTGTGCTACCTAAATAATGACTAAAAGTAAAGCACTATTGGGACGGGACTAGTTTTACAGGGGATCGTTAGAGAATGTTTTGTTTCACAGACGTACTCGGTGATTTTAATCCCATCCGAATCTGCCATGTCTGGGTTTTTCTCTCACAACCTCTGTGATAATTCTAGTCCGAATGTGATGTCTGTGATATTTTCACAACACGTTTCCTTGTGTGTTTTAGCCAACGTGATATGCTGTAGATCCTCTTACCGCACACACGTTTAATATATTTTGATATGTAAAATAAATAAATAAATACAAATAAAGAGCCAGATCACGGTTATAGACTGGCTATTGTAATATCAGTATCAGGTAAGATTACGCACGTTCATTCCTGCACTCGGTTACATATGTTTTAATTATCAAAATTAAACATGGGTTTACTAAAGAAACCACACATTAACATGGTTTTACTGCACTAGCCATTTAGCTTCACCACGGTATTTGTGATTATACTAATTGTAATCGATCTGAATGACTGTAGCAATGCACCTTTGTGACGCCAGCAAGAATCAAAGTAGTTTAGAAAACTAGTCCCGTCCGAATAGGACTACAGTGTAATTCAGCTAGGTATACATCCGCGCTAAATTATCAAGGTGAAAGTCATCATAGCTTGCGTAGTATACCCAGCTCCCAACGCAACTTTGTGAATAGATTAACTGCGATATTTTGTTTATCGCGTGATAAGTCTCACGTTAACGCAGCACGATCACACTGATAACGGCCCACCGCTAGTGAATACAGAGTAGTTCTAGACTAAATGTGAATGTGCATTAAATAATCTCACTCTCAAAAAATGGATTTAGTATTTAAAATAAACCTGCAATAATTAAATTGCACAAATGTACCTAATCTCATTTTATTAACCAATATCTTTGCTGCTGACCTTTGAGGATCCAGTTCAACCATACTTACAAGCAAAAATGACTTTTAAAAAACGATTGTGCTTCATGGGTTTTTTTTTTATTGCTGAAGAGTATTGAACTTTCTCCTGTATTCTACTTTACAGATGTGAATTTACTTTTTCTTCAGCCTGAGGTTTATTGGTGACACTTTTTGGTGTGCTTTTACATTTGTTATAAATAGAACTTCTTACTGTATATTAAAAACAAACACTCAAGCTCGGCCCATATTTAAAAAGTAACGCAAAAGTTATATAACGCATTAATGTCCATAAAAAGTAACTAAGTAATGTAATTAGTAACGTAATATTGTAATGTATTAATTTTAAAAGTAACACTGAAAGTGATAGAAGAGAGTGATAGTTTTGTACCGGCTTTAAAACACCAGACATATAGCATTTGTCCATTCCTAATTTAATTTCACTGAAAAAGTGAAAAGGTGAAGAAAAAAAGTCAGATAGATATAAATCCGTTACCTACATTTTTATATTTTTGGATCATCTATGCCACTCAGATATATGTCTCAATGGAGAAGGAAAAGGTCTATTGCTATTGTGTTTCATCAAAACTTTACATACAAAGGTAAGGAGATGTAAATATGTTTTATATGTCTCATGTCATACTCATTTCTTCTATGTCTCCTACCGCTTATAGGGGTGGTGCAGGCAGCACACTTCTTAGCATACAGATTGCAGAAGCAGTTGAGGCAATAGGGAAAGTCATCACGAGAGGTGAAGCGCTGTCCAGACAGCTGCTGCTTACAGCCGGTACACAGAAAGCAGTCCTTATGCCATGGCTGGTCATGGTAGGTCACGCCCCCAGTGGTGATTGGCTGAGAGGAAGTAATAAAGCTGTGATGTCAAATATAATACTTTTTATTCAATGTAAAATGTTGCATTCTAGTGGTTCTTACCTTCTTGCATTGCACACACTGTAGTGCAAATTGTTTCTCGTAGCAGGGCACACAGAAGTTACTGTTGTCCTTAGGAATGAAGCTCTTGGTTCCAATAGGCTGCTGACAGCGCTGGCAGGTGAAGCAGGTCTCATGCCAGCTGTTCCCCTTATTCTCCATCTTCCTGGAGCCTGGTGAAATATAGAAAAATGCAGACAAGAAAGCATTACATAGCTGGATAATAGTGAGGGTGGATTATATAACCTATGTATTAAATTATCAGTTTACCAAAAAAAAGGAAAATTGTGTACTCATTTAGTTATGGTGCATTCATGTACTGGGAAAGTTCGTATTCAGCATTTATGCATAAAATTCAACACAGTTTAAACTCTACATCTACAAAATGATGCACAGAGAATATGCATTAGGTATGATTTTGCTGTTGTTGCTTTAGTTTGATTTATGAATTTGCTGTAAATAATTATGCATTTTTATCTTATTTATAGTACAATACTATGCTATTTTGTACAAGCAACTTCTAAATGAAAAAAAAAAAATATATATATATATATACAGTATATATATACTGTACGTATATATAAATCTATTATTAATTGAGACAAGGCATCTATTGTGTCTGACATGCTTTCTTACTAATATTCCCCATGTGCCGCCTTTGAAAGTCCATTCCACCAAGACTTTAATACATAAAAAGTTAATAAAGACATTGTGAAAGAAATCCAACTGAATGTTTGAATCATGCAAGGATGCATTAGCCTCTCCAAGAATCAATAAGGTTTGTTATTATGTTAAGTCCAAAAGTTGAGCTGCCATTGGCCATACAGTATATTTGCCTGGATGACAATACCTACGGTGGCCGAGAGAGCTCAACGTGCTGCAAACTTTAGAAAACACATGCAAACAGAAAAAAACGACAACACATTAAGAAAACATCTTCATCAGTTTGACAACACAGGCCCTGCAAACACAGAAACGCGCTGCAAACAGCATGGACCACAACGAAAATGTTTCAGGGGCACCTCAAAATGTGACGAACCCATCTGAGAGTAATAAAATAATGTTTCACAGTTAAGTGTGTAATTCGTCAGATTAGTCTAATAATATCCAAAAGACCGTATGATCAGGTTGTTAAAATAAAAAAATAAATAAAAAAATCACCTTTTAGTTCAGCAACACCTCTCCTCTGACCAAAAGCCACGGAACAAATAATCAGGTCCCAGATAGGTTTGTTACTTTTTGAGGTCCCCCTGAAACATTTCCGTTGTCGTCCATGCTGTCTGCAGCGTTTCTGTATTTGCAGCTCGTTCGTGTGTGTGCAGCACCTCTTTGTGTTTGGTTGCGTTGTGAGAATTTGCAGTTTGCATGTGTTTTTTTCGGTTTGCATGTGTTTTCTTAAGTTTGCACCGTGTTGAGCTCTCTCGGCCACCATAAAAACCAGTAATAAGGGTCAGTTTATAAAAATTGAGATGTAAATTTCATCTGAAAGCTAAATAAATAATTTGTCCATTCATGTATGGTTTTTTAGGATGGGGACAATATTTGGCTGAGTTACAATCGGAAAACTTGGAATCTGAGGGAGCTAAATTTTGAGAAAATAGCTTTTGAAGTTGTCCAAATGAAGGTCTTATTAATTGTTATTTCTAATCAAACAAAAAAAGTTTTAATATATTTACCATAGAAATTTACAAAATATATTAATGGAACATGATCTTTTCTTAATATCCTAATGATTTTTGGCATAAAACTAAATATAATTTTGTCCCATACAATGTATTTGCTTTACACTGCCTATATGAATTTTTGAAGTGAGTTTCGGTTGAACTCTGGTGGAAGATGAATAAAAGTGTTGTGGGTTTGGAATGACAGAAGATTAAAAAACTGATCACATAAGTGATTAAATAGCTTTTTTTGATTTATTGATTTAATCAATTGTCCAGTGCTCCCATTGTAAATTTAATTATTGCTATATCATTAGCTCTTCAACACAACAAATGTCTCAATGCAATGAATTTTAATGTATCATTCAGGTGTAAAGAACAAATCTAGCACGTTTCACTTACCTGGCATGATTGTCTTCTTGCACTCAAAACATTTAGAGGAATACTCATTGGAGTAACACTCAGTACACAGTAGCTGCTCGTCCTTGGTGGAGAACGGCTTGTCCACCAAAGAACGGTGACACTTGAAGCAGTGGAAGCAGTCATCATGCCAATGACGATCCTTATAAGACAGATCCTGAGGACAAACACATACAGGTAAGGACAAATTGGACCTGCATTATCTCACAAGCATTAAACTTGGGTTTAAAAGTTAACTGTGCTTGGCCTCAGTGCTCTTTTTCAGCGTTTGAACAGCTAATTAAGGAGAGAGGGAGGGTAAAGTGTTTCTCAATGTCAGCTTCACAGCAGGTCACTCGCCAATGAGAGCTGCAAGTGCTGGTGTCTGCGACCAATTGCAGTGTGATCTGCCAATCGGAGTACGTTTGTGAAAGTCCGTCCCAGGCTGTGAACACACACCGCCTCAGGATGAGTGTATGATACCAGTGCTTTAATTATCCACCAATTTGAAGAGAGAGAGTGTGTGCTTGTTAAATCGCTGGCTCAAGGTGCTATGAGGTCACTCTGAGTGCCTGTGACTAGAGGGGAGGTAGGGGGTTAGCAGCTAACTGGGCCAAGGACAGGCCACACAGATGTGGCTCCACCCCAGGCCTGTCCTCCAGTCTGGTGACAAGCCTCCTTATCAGAACTAATGACCATGTAATGTGACACTAATGACAGAAAGTCACAGAAGCCTAGATAGAAGAGCACTATACGTCTGTAGAAACACAAGGGATGGGAATGTACTTCTAAATTGGTCCTTATATATCATCTGTAACATTTACAAGAATACACTATTTTTTTTTATTTAGTACATTGGCTAAAGTGTTCTAAATGGCTTTTAGCACTGTGCTATGATATTGCTAATATGTTTCTTATTTTGACCCCCCTCATTTAATGCAAGTGGATGGGTTTTTTTCACCCGTTTTATCATCTTTAAAGAAAAAAAAAAACTAACTGAATTTGTGGCTTCTCTATAGCTCAGGTCCATGGCATAGATTTTAATATATATAATGATAGTTTAGCCCAAAATGACAATTATTTCACCACCAGAGACAAGAGTAAAGGTCTTTTCACACTGTCCAAAATTTCAAAATCTGAAATTTTTGCATGTTAAAAAATAAATATGAACTGACGTTGTGTCGATAACATTTACAATTTTCATCCACCATGAAAAAAATTCAGACCAGATTCCATTTTTTATTGAAAAGCATGACAAATATGGAAAAAAATGAAAAACGCCTATGAAAATTGAATGTGTGCAATGACTTAAGTCTTATTGAATGGTTTGGAATAGAGAATGGAGTAAATGATGACAGAATTTTTATTTTTGTATTTAACATATTAGTTTTTTAGAGTTTGTTCCCAGCCCTAACTGTTTAAATAGTTCGATAGCAATAGTGATGCTTGCCTTTAACTTGCACACAAAAAAACTTAAGAGTGTGGTTTTAAAATAGAACAGCTACTGTATAACAGTTACATACTGAAAAATTATATTGAAATGGTTTTATCTGAAATAAAAAAAACTTGTCTTTGAAATGGCAATGGATGTCTCTGTTTCCTTCACCAATGTGAATCTGGTCTCTTTATTTGGTTTTGGACTCCAGCACTGACTTCCTGCTGGCTTCAGTCCAAAGTGCATGAGCTGGCATTCATTCTTCATGACTCCCCACCGCTCTCCTGATCTCTCAGCTTTCAGAGCTCAGTCACACAAAGCTCCAAATCACAGTGTTACTAAATAAAAATAGTAAAATATTCTGCACTCAGACCTCTCGCTCAGGGGACTGAATACTGAGTAATACGGAACTATCATTCTAATGGAAGTGATGGAAAGTTGCATATTTCTGGATAATTTCTGCTATTTAAGTTGGACCACTCTTAAAAAAGAAGTGCATTTAATTATATTGAATGTGCATTTGTAGAGTATTTAAAATCTTAAAAGTAGGCTATATTTAAGGAAGTATATGTGCTTATAATAAAATATAAATTGAATAAAATGGCACTTGATTTAAAGAGAGTAGAGTTTCATCAGATTTGACACACTTAAGTCAACTTTTAAAAAGTAAAAAAAAATATTTTAAAGTACATTTTAAATCTGTTTAAATAATTCTTTATGTAATAAAGTACACTTATTGTCATGATGCCAGCTGGAAGTCCCCTCATGCCCCGCTAGAGGGCACTCCAGCCCGGACTATGTTCTTTGTTTGTCTATCCCTCCATTCTGTGTTAAGGACTTTTATTATAAACAGTTGTCTCCGCCCACCTTGTCTGTCTCTATAGCCACCCATTAATTTCTCTGCCCCCTTGTCTTGTTTGGAATTGTACTTAATTGTACATTTGTGTTTTGCACAGTGCAGTTCATTGTGTGGATTTTCCCCTTTGTTGCCTTCCATGTCTCCTGTGTTCCCTGTGTTTCTGTTTCAGATTATCGTTCTCGACCTAGCCTGCCCCCGGACTCTCGCTCTTGCCATTTCCCCTTGGATACCATTCGCCTATCACCCGACCCCTTCACTACGGAATTGAATTTTTTTTATTATGTGTCTCTGCCTTTGATGTCACTGTCTGCCAGTAATCGGCTCTTCCTGTTCCTACCCTGTGTGTTCGCTCAATAAAGTAGTTTGCAGATGAATCCGCACGCCTCCTGCCTCCCTCCTTATACTTATTTTGATGTTAACTAACATACTAATGCACATGTAAAGCACTTGATTAGAATTTTAACTAATAGTGTTATTCACTATTTCATTTAAAATGAATTGATTTTAATTTTTCCAAATTGTAACTTTACCTTTAAATACTAAACATTATAAAATGTATTTCTTTTTCACAAGGGCAGCTCCAGCTGTTGAGTATTTGCATTTTGCACTGTTTGTGAATGTAGAAAATGTGAAGGTTAACATACCCTGCTGCTGCAGCCAATGGGTTTCTTGCACTCCTCACAGGTGTTGGAGTATAGGCTCTCATAGCACTTCACACAGTATGGATTTTCATCACGCAGAACATACTTCTTCCCAAACAAAGACTCCTTGCAGTAGTGGCAGTCATAGCGTTCTGCCATCTTGGATTCAAACAATTCCTAAAAGATAAACGTGTTTTAAATGGGGTGGACAGGTTGAGGAGGTCATTGAAAATGGTGTTGTTAAGCATAAAAACTTAACTTGTAGGCCTATAATACCAGTGCTTAACATCTGCAAGATAAAGGCTAATACATGACGCAAACTTTCTAAAGAAAGAAAGGAAGGCGTGCCAATGTATTAGTCCCAGCTGTTGTGTCTCCCTCAGTAAAGCCCTGCTAATAGTCCTGCTGTATCCCTCAGAACTGTGTCCAGACTGACTTTTGTGCACTGCACACAATGCTTACAAACTCTGAGCTAAACGGCAAATGTATTTTCTCAGTGAGTCTCGGTCAAACAAAAAAACTTCTCTTGCAGAGTCACTTCAGTAAATGACAAGAAGGGTTGGTTTTGGTGTAGACCATATTGCATATGCTCACAATCGAGCATTAACTTTTGGGTAATATCCCTGTATATCTGGATTCTGAACAGCAATATGTACCTATATCAACGTAATGAAAATGTGCCAGGGTTACCATTTTGAAGCACCACTCATTAAAACTTTGAAACTGCAGCGAAATGTGCTGTAAGGTACGTGAATATGGTGTTGGACAAAAAGTCCACAGAGGTACATACTTTTTTTTTTGAGACCAGGTTGGGAAAATCCTTAGTTTCTCAAGTACTTATTGAAAGATTATATATATATTTAGTCAGATGCATTTATATTGTAACTGTGTCCCAGATGCAATCAACAGGAACTACTGTATCTGTAAAGTTGTGACCCCACATTTAGAATAACAAAAGAACAGTACTGCTCACAGAACTCTGGGAAGAAGCTTTGAAAGACCTTTAGAGAAGCTATGGAACAACTAGAACCCTTACAAGGGTTAAGACTGTTTGAAGGAGACATGCTAACATCGCTGCTGAAGAACTGCTACCTTCAATAAATTCTTCTCCCCACAAGAACTTTGGTCAAACTTATTAGCAAGCCACCCAAAGTGCTACTCAAATACAGCAAAATCTAACAATTTCTTTAGTATAAACGTTTTATTTTGTACGCTGTTTACTGTACAAATCTTGGAAATTAAATATTCAGTGAGTGGCTAACATACCACCTAAAGTCTACCCTAAATTTTATCAATGATGTTAACAAAATCATCATGCTAAAAACACATGTGCCCTTTTAGATTGCTTTTATAAGTCTTTGAGCTTTTTGTGTTGTGATTTGTTTCACATCCCAAGTTCAAAACTGTAGGCCTATCAGGTGAGCTACAGAGCAAGTTTACAATGTCAGAAATGTAGTCCATACAGCTAGTTATGTGCACTGCAGTAAACATGTTTTGAAGTCATTGTGACCTTCATAATAACGTCATAGACGCCTTTATGTACTGCATGCCTCCCACAGAAAATTAAGAGTCAGCTAAATCTGCACTGTGAACATTTGTCAGATCACACTGTTGTATCTGAATGGATTCTTTGATGTGTCTGCCTGGCTGACTGGCACCAACACTGGGCACCAGATCAAGACAAGTCTCAGTGGTTCCAGCTGTCCACAGTGAGTCCCATACTATTAGTAAAGAGACATATCTCCCTCATTCCTCTTAGTCTCAAACAAAAAGATATACTCATAAAGCAATTAAATAAACTCAAGGCTCAAGCAGGAGCTTAGCTGAAGAATCTTTTGAGTCATGTGAATTACTTTTGAACCTTAATGAAGCCTAAAACCAACCCATTCATTTCCAATTAAACAAAGAGTGATAAAGTGAAATGTGTAGCTAATTAAAGACTACAAGAAGGCCATAACTGGATAAAGGAATGACAGGTGGCTGTGATGACAAATTTATTTATCCTCATACCAACCTGTAACCAAAAAAAGGCAAGTAAACTTTTCATTCCAGTATTAAAACACTGTTTATAAAAGACAAACCTAGAGGATGAAGACCACATCCATTTAAAATACAAACAAAATACTATTTAAAATGCTTTCAACAGCAAATCTTTGGTCTAATGGACTATTCTTTCTCTGATGTGTTGTCATTTAATACAGTATAACCATAAGCTAAAAATGTGGTGCAGAGACAAGTATTTGACTGGCAAGCATTGTAATTATCTGAAAATTGTCTAGAAGTAAATCGTTTTCACATGGATAGTCAATATAATTTAAAATTCTTCTAAATAGAAAATATATATTTCAGTATATAAGATTATAATAGATTCTTTGAAAGAATAAAAGAGTCACAAATTCAGTAACATACAGCTGAATGGGGAAAAAAGATGATGGATGGAATATGGAAGATGATGGAATAAAGAGAAGAGAAGAGAAGAGAAGAGAAGAGAAGAGAAGAGAAGAGAAGAGAAGAGAAGAGAAGAGAAGAGAAGAGA
>JAUMHR010000050.1:5255599-5266781 GCA_032361145.1 Enteromius fasciolatus
ATCCAGTAATCCGTGAGTGGATCACAGCTGATGCCTGTCACTGAATTACATTGTAATCTTTTACGTGGTAGTATCACACAATTTTCAGTCATTACGTGATACTAACACGGAATTATGCATTAAGAGTTCGTGGTTATTTCACGCAATTCTGTGAGGTCAGGTTGCGACACACTGTACACTTTCAGATTTAAAAGTTTTTTGGATGTTTTTATTCACTTAGAGCTGTGCTACACGCTGCATGAAAGGTCATTTTCAAAAATCCATAATAGGGGCACTTTAAGAGCAAGTAACCTGAGCATCTTTATCTAGAACTTTTCATCTTTCATGTTTCATGGAAAAAAGGAAGTCATACAGGTTGTTAACAATATAAGGGTGAGTAAAGCATGACCGAATTTTCATTCTTGGGTGAACTATAACTTTAAGGTCAGTTCTGACTTCCTGTGTGTCACAGCTGGCCCATGTGGCCATTCTCTCCTCCCCCTCCTTTCTCTGCTTTCCTCTCTCTTGATCCCTTCTTCCCTTCAGGGTCAAGGCTTTCCCAGAAACTGGGCTACAAGAGTGCACAGTCACATGGTTCAACTTGACTGCCTGAGCGCTGAAAAAATATATCCAGATACACAAGTTACAGTCATTAACAGACACAAATACACACATGAATAAAGGGGTCAAACACACAGTTGGCCTCAGTTAGAATTAGGCAGTACTGCCAAAAATCTGCTATCGGCCCTATTCCTATTTATTTAAATAGTTTATATATATATGTATTTATATATATATATATATAGCTATATAGCAGTCTCAAATTCAGGTATTCAGAAATTTGGTATCAGCTTCTGAAATTTTTGTACGTAATAACTCTAGCTTATAACCCTAGTTCTGTTCAATTCTGTACTTTGTCATAAAGAGATTGAAAGCATTAAAATGACTTGTGTTAAGGAGAATGGCAGTGGAGATGATGGTGACTCTTAGAGCTGGATTACTATTAGATTTGTGTTTGTGTGAGTCTTGCAGCTATAGATGGGATCTGAGAACATTACTGCCAAAAAGCATTTCCTCTATTCCTCTCTCTCTTCTAAAGCAAAAATTGCTTTCTATTCAATTCACCCTCCACAGTGCACATGGGAATTTACTAACCAAAAGGACACTGCAACTCTCATCTCATCATATTCTTCCATCTTTTAATTTGTTTTCCCATGATATATTTCACAGTTCAAGGTAAAGTGATTGATTGTGTGTTCAGCAGTTATAAAGTTCAGCACTATAAAGGCATTGATACAAGAGCAGGTGCTTAGAGAAGAATGAGATGCTCAAGGTCTTTTGTTGAAGAGCTTCTTTGACTTCTAAAGCTCTGGGACTGGCACACTTTTGTTAGAGGAAATTCAAGAGCTCTTGAGTTGTTTGTCTCAGTTGAAATCATCTTCCAGCTGCCACTTTAAGGGACATCTGCTGAAAACGAGAGGGAAAACAAAGCTCCTGTAGCATTTCTTGATCTGCTACTGAATAAATTAGGAAGATTCGAATTTCAGTTTCGAATCTGTATACATTTCTTTGTTTAAAAAAATTCATTAAATTTTAATAATAAAAAACTTTTCTAATTGATTTCATAAAAATAATTGATTATTTCTTTAAGCACTTAGACAACACAAAGACAATGTATATATCTAGCCACAAATGCATTTCCTAGTAATATTGACAAGGATTTTACAGTAGCCATGATTCACTGTGTCTGAGGCATGCATGTTAAACTGATAGTCATCGTACTTGTGTAATAATAATATCTTTTGAAATCATGTGCTTATCTATGCCCTTCAGCTATTAGCGCTATATTTAGTGGTAATGGAGATTGATTTTTGCCACTCCACCTCAATATGAATGCTTTCAAAAATTGGATTTTGGATCCATAATCATGTTGCATAACCGGATTATGAATTTACACAATGTGGCTGTATGAGCTTAGCACCATGGTTAAGTAACAGGGATATAATGTTGTATTGTAAGTACCAAATGTCCTCTGTTTACCCAGACCCCATGTGTTGGGAAGGTTTTTTTATTTTTTATGGCTGACTCGTTTGACAGGTGAAAGTCAGAGCGATGATGCACATTTCTCTTTCAACACCACACAAGTAATGGAAAGATCTAGGAGGAGACCTGCATGTTTATTAAAGAGGAGGTTTTATCCCATGCTGTTTAAAATGCTGGCCGTCAGGCAGTCACTGTAATTGTATCAGCCAGTGTTGACACATGTGACAGCTTTATCTGTGAGTTGACAAGTTTCCCTACTCCACTGGGAAGGAGAGAGAGTGGAACGTGGAGATCTGGCAGCAGTTTTGAATGATGACTGCTGTGTTTGTTAGCTCCTATACTTCTAAAGTATACCTGAGGCTTGCTGCTTTTTGTAAGCTGTCATTTTGTGTCTGAATCTAAGTAGTTAAAAAGATTTGTGGCGATACGGGCAGCCTACCATTTAAACACATTTGCTTTTCGGTTATTTGTACTTCCAGTACAGTATGAGTAATGTAGCCTGCTGTCACTGATAAAGCGTGCAGGGGACTGTTTAATGATGAAGTGGCCGGTGCTTGTGTACAGTATCATGAAGTGTTCGCTGTCTGCTGCTGACTGGCACTCAGCCTGCATTTGCATTTGTGTGTGGCAGCTGTCAGAGTGATTGGATGGCAACATAATGAGTGTCCCTGGAGCAGGAAATGGCACTGTCACAGCACCATCATAGTCCAATAAAGCCTCTTTCACTGACAAACTCCCTCTCACACACACACAGGGAGGTTTCATGAGTACTTGTTTTAAAGACCACATGTGACCACAGATGTCTGTCTTGTGTTTATGAGTTTCATTGAAAGAGGAAGTTTGGGCCAACAGGCTTATAGTGAAGTCATGGACCATGACATGGCATGATTTGCTTCTTGTAGCATGATTTTTCTACTTAATAATCAGCACAGAGGGAAGTGCATGCATATTCAAGACAGCATTCTGATCATTGCAAAATTTGGTATTTTTTATTTGTATTTTTTGCAGATCATTTATTAACCTAGGAACTGGAATTATACAGTGTTTCTATTCACGCAGCTTCAACAAACAATGGTTAGAAACACTTTGAGCTGACACATGAATCCAATAAATGCATAAATGAGTGAATATATGGTATGCTATTAAAATACAGTCTCTGGTGATTTAAGAATACAAATCTTTGAGAGATGCTTTAGCATACAGCAGCTTATAGAAAAATACAAATTAAATTATTTTTTTTTTCTTTCTTTGCAGAGTCAGTCTAGGAAGTGTTTTTTATGCTTGTGTGATAATTTAACATTATTACCAGCAGACGAATGTACACTATGATGTGAATATTAACTTTTTTGCAATGCAAGATAAATTTACAAAAGAAGAAATATTGATATTTAGGTTAACACTTATAAAATCTATTGTGAAATCATTTTTAAGTCCTTAGGGCTAACAGCCTTAAATTGGATTCACACAAAAAGGAAAATTGTCATTTACTTCAATCTTTCATCTTATGCATTCTTGATGCTCAAGAGCCAGTGAGGTTTTTCTCTTTGCGTTATCAAGCATGCATGTTTGAGATGATTATGATGAATTATGATGTCTTTATGTGCTTTTTGAAGCTTGAATATGTTGATCATGTAGACCTTTTATGGACTGACAAAAGTGTTTTCTAAGGAGGAACAAAAGGCTTTCGAATGACATGAGAGTGAGTTAATGTCAGGATTTTCATTTTTGGGTGAACTAATGCTTTAAAGCTGTATTTCCTTGTTTCTTGTTTTCTTTCTTTTAATTGGAGCCATGTTGTAGAATATAATCCTTTTTTTCTTTGTCTAGCCTACTTATGTGGTTTGCTCAGTAGGTTCAAATGGATTTGTTTAATTCGTTCATTATTATTCTGACACACAATTATTCACTCACTTTTCTTTCAATATATCTGTATTTTTTTCTCCTTCAGTCTGTCTGCTGAATAATTTACCGTGTTTAAGATGGGGAATTGAAAAGGGGAGGCTTTAAAAGCTGTTTGAGGGCCAAGGCTGCTGTTAGTGGTGTGTGTGTATATGTAGCCCTTGTGGTGTGTGTGTGAGTGTGAGAGAGACAGAGAGAGAGACTCCCACATTTAGAGCTGTTCGTTCAGAAACCAGCTTTCCAGCTAGCTGGGCTCTTGATCCATTCTGTTTCTCCTGCGGTTGCTGCTTAGCATCTAGAAATGCCTATCCAGAACAGAGCAGCAGGCTATCTACTTGGGGTTTCAGGAGTCCAGGATCTCTTTTAGCCTATTAAAATTTGATTCAGCTTGACTCCTGATAATCTGCTCTTTTATGGCATGTACGCACTTTTTTGTACTTTGTGTTTTGGGAAAGACAAAGATTCTAATTTGTTCTTTTATTTATATTGCAGAGGGACTCCATGAAAGATGTCAGAGGAGGCGATTGTTATTGCCAAATGGGACTATACGGCACAACAAGAACAGGAACTTGACATAAGGAAAAATGAGCGCTTATGGCTGCTGGATGATTCAAAAACATGGTGGAGAGTAAGAAATTCATCCAACAGAACGGGCTATGTCCCTTCCAATTACGTCGAACGCAAGAACAGTCTAAAGAAAGGCTCTCTGGTGAAAAATCTCAAAGATACACTTGGTAAGAGACTTGTATGTTTTGATTTCTTTTAATAAAGGGTTATCCAGTAATGTCAGGATGATGAATGTGTAAGATTTTGTAATATCCTGAAATGACAAATAAGAATGTCCACAGATTTTTAAGTTTGAAGCACATGCTTAGAAATACTCCAGTTTGTAATAATAAATTGTCATTAGAGATTAAATAAATGTGAGTGTACGCATCTTAATGATTATATTCCAAAAATTTATAATCGTACAAAATATTTCTATTTTAAATAAACTGTGTTTAAAAATTTAAGCAGGACTAATTGAACTCATCAACATTGTTTAAAATACAAAATATATATATATATATATCGGTACCAAATCAGAATGGTAAAATAATGTATAGAAAACATTTATGTGAAATATTTTTCTCTTACTGTATTTTTAAAAATATAATATCGTCAACAATAATGTTTAAATATTAGTGTACTTTCCAAGATTTCTATCACCTAACCTTACCATGTCATGAAAAGGTTAATATTTTAAGAGATTTATTGACCATGACAGTCATGAGTGTCTGCAGGGCTTTGCATGAAGGTATAATTTCCTGTTTTGCTTATGTATATTGGTTCCATCACATGAATTTTTTCAAATACCATTAAGCAGTGAGTTTTTTTTCTTGGAAATAATAAAAAAGAAAATTCCAAACTGTTTTTTAAAATATTTTTTAATTAACTATTTTATTATGGATAAATTCAAAGCTTTCATAAAAACATAAAAAAAACCCTTGTCATCAAGGGTGTGTAAGCAGAAAACACTAATATAAAGGCTTTTGTTGTAAAACCTAATTAGTTTCCCAGCCGTTGATCACACAGGGGAAGGAGGTGAACCGATCGATCAGATGTGTCTTGGAGCAAATTGAATGTGTGTATTCTGGTCAGCCTCAGCTCTGCTAGCTGAAGAATAATGTGTCCCAGAGTTTTCAGTGCCTATCTTACTATCTGACTTTTTTGACCTTTGGGTTTAATGGGTCTGTGCTTTGACACAGAGCTGTTACAATATGCAGTTATCTGCAGAATCACGTGTTGATATCCAGGTGTCAGCCATGGTTTCTTTATTTTAGCATGATAGGTTATTGTTGTTATTGTGGTGGATATTCTTCTGTCAAACTTATGCTTTGACCTCCTGGGATGAACAAGCTAAAGGCAGTTGATATGCAGATGGTAGGAAATGAGCCGCGCTAATGGCAGTTGCGTCTTTTCCTTAACGTTTAATCTTCCTATTAACTACATGGTTTAAGCAAGCATAAGTTATATGGAAATTGAAAGAATATTGATGTAATTGTGTTTTGAGGCTCATGTAAAGTACTCGTCAGATGTTTGGAATCGTGATGATTTTTAAATATTTTACGCATTATATTTTTAAAATTTAAAATACAGTAACATTTGGCAGCCATCAAGACACCTACACAAAGACAGAGATGTTTGTAGAATGCAAAATCATCGCTTTCTGAGAAAGAGCAATTAGGAGCATCCTCCACTCACATTTTGCATTCCTGCTGACAGCTATTTACAAGATGTCCACACACACACACACACACACACACACACACAAATATACTGCACCACCCCTTCCCTGTAGGGCTAAATGGGCCTCAGCTCTCTGCCCCTTTGACCTTAACCTCTCTAGAACATCCTTTTCTCCCCTCCCTTACTTTCCTTGCAAAGCACGTTTCATGCTACGCTTAATTATTGACACATGGATCCCTGCATGGAGTCGAAGACAGGAAATGGGAGGAAGGAGGGGCGAGAACCTCAGCAGTGAGACTCTGCAGGCTGTGTTACTGTTTCTTGTACATTTAAGATCATTGTTAAATAGCTGTTTTGATGGCTCTTGGTTGGATTTTGGTTTATCTTTTTTTTTTTTTTAGCTTTTTGTCATGTCTCTTGTCAGTTTTTAAAAAAGGATGCCTGAGTAATTAAATAAATAAAACTATAGGTTTATAGACTGGCAGGAAGATGATTAAATTAAATTCTGTCACTATGCATTAAAGAAAAAAACAACAACACTCTGCCACCTTTTAATGTCTTTTTTGCATGGCACTAAAAGGGAGTCAAAAGCTGTCATGACCGTACAGGAAGCCTTAATGCTTGGCCTTGGGTGTCATGTTTTAAAAGCACATCCTCTTCCCCAGTCTATTGGCCTATCGATCCTGGGTGGACAGAGTGAGGACAGCTCTCTCACAGGCTCTTTGTACTTTCAGTGTGCTTTGATAAATGTGCTCATCTGCCGTCTGTGAGGTGAGACTCAGGTGTGTTTATGGGCTACATAAAAGGGGTGTGGGTGCTTATTTCTCTATTGCTCATTCTCTCTCTCACACACACACAAGGATTTGCTGGCGTATTGTGTTTTTCACCTGCTGGCCTCATAATCTCAACTCCGCTTGTGTTTGAGGTCATTCAGTCAATACTGCTCATGCATACAACTCCTGCCTTCATCCCTGCACCCAATTTGCAGTTGTCAAGGTTACCTCCCCTCTGCTCATCCATTGTGACAAGGTTACCCTTTCTCTGGCAGCCTTCATCTGTCTCGCTCTGTATTTTTCACTTTTTTTCCTCAGTCTTTTTTTCTTATCAGTGTATAAAGATTGTGTTTTCTCTAATTGAGAAAACTTTGTGAGCTCTGTAGAGAAGGGACATTAAAGACATCATTATTCACCACCATGTTGTTTCAAAGCTGTGTGACTTAATTTTTCCATGAAGAAAATGAGAAAAATGATTGCGCAGCCCTTTCCAATGCAATTATAGTGAAAGGGGACAGTTAATGTCAGGCTCTAAATAAAAAAGAAAAAACTGCGCTTTCACCATAATAATGTAACTAGTTTAAACTGTGTAAAATATTCAAAGGCTGTTCAATTGTTTTATAGAAAAAGGACGAGAGAGAAACTGTCTGTGAAGTTGTTCAGTGAAATCATTATTCATAAGTCGTATTTATGTATATGGTACGTTAACACGTGTTGCAGGAGATTTGACGTCAGTGATAACCAGTCAGAATACACATGGCATTTGATTTTATTGGTGTCAAACCTGGAGTGACATATTATTACGTCATTTTTGAACTTTAGGTTAGATCTGCAGTTCTTAACCGGGGTTCGGTTATATTATTTTTATTCAGAGGTGGCCAAAATAATTCGAACACTAGCATTTTCGCCAGCTAAAAGATGGTCATTTATTTCTACATTTTGCTGTAGTGTGTCAGTAGGAAATGCTACTTTACATTTCCAAATATTCATTTTGCCACTAATTGTAATAATCCAGTCAGACTGTTTGCACAAAGAGTCTGACAACAGCCAGTTCTTCACACAGAGATCTAATCTCATCATCATCCAGTCTGTCTGGAATAACGTGAAGAAACTGAAACAAACTAAAATGTTTCAAGAAGCTGCAGTACTGTTAAAAGTTGTAGGCACTTAAAAAAGCTGTAAAATGAGGATGCTGTCAAATCAATGTCATACTTAGATCAGTTACCTCTTTATTAAAGCATATTTTGCCCTAGGTGCACTTGCACATGGTTTTTGTGCGGTTTGGTTTCTTGAAGTATCTTTTAGTCAATTAGGTTTTAGTCTATTTAGTCAATTAAGTGGCAAAATGAATTTTTGGAAATGCAAACTGATATTTCCTTCTGACACACTACAGGAAAATGTAACTGTATCGACTTAGAATCGACTTAAAAGCCATTTTAGCTGGTGAAAATACATAGTGTTCTAAAAGTTTTAGACACCACTGTATGTATGCTTGTTTATACGTGTGTGTGTGTTTATCTCACGCACTTACTTCTCAACTTTTAAGAACCAGCAGGTGTCCCCTGTCTAGAAACATGGATGTTTGTCGGAGCCTGAGTGGAATAGACCTGGAAATATATAAATACCATGCACATTTTTATAAACACATTTTTTGGCAAACTCTAACATTCTGAGTAAAAACTGTGACTAAAAATATTACACCAGTCCAGTAAATCATGAACAAATGAAAAGGTCACACTTGTTGACTAAAAAGAGAACATTAAACACTAAAGAACATTTATTTTTTACAATTATAGTGAAAACTTGACATTATAGCATATGAACCAGAGGAGCCTACTCTACTAGCCCACGTTAGCTGCTGTTGTTGGAGACAATGTGTGGCCTTGGTGTAAAAATCTGGTTCTGGTTTAATTTTAGCATGTTTGAAACAGCTCTGTTTTCTTGCACATTCTTGGTGAAATATGGTGTACTTTGTCATAAATAACATCACAGCTGCAAGTATTGTGAAAACAGCCTGAGGTGGAGGTTAATTTTCCCACCCGTATTCTCTTCTGTTGCAAGAGAGGTTTGTTCTTGTCTACACTCCTGTTTGGACGTGTGTGATTGGTGGCTTGCCTCTCTTCCCCCAAACACATCCAATAACATTACGCATGACACAGCACCTTAACACTTGGCACTAATTTTTGTAGAAAATTCTAGAAAAATCAATTAGTTGTGCTGATCAAACCATCGTGTGTGACAATTGTTATATTTTTCTGGTGTGGCATGATTATGAATAATTCAGCTGTTTAGGTGATGTGAGTTGAGCAAACAAGACTGCTGTTCTTTCAAGTTTAAATGTGTAGTGGCCAATGAAATCACAGACGGGCATATGAATGAAAGGCTTGATCGTTGTTTTGCCTGTAAACAGCAGTAGAATGACTCAACCAACCCTAAACAGACTAATGTTTGTTACCAGGAGTGTTATGATGATGCATCACGCTTCTTCAAACTAAAACACCCTTCCTAATTTTTAACTTTGAGCTTGACAAAGTATGTATTTGAGAGTATGGTTTTGCAAATATCACTGATGTTTCACACTTAATGTTTTATTGCATCCTCAACATCCAGATGTTAAGAGTTGCATCCTGCTGTCCTGAGAAACTGTTTTTGTGGAAAGCTTTGACCTTATAGCCTCAAAGCTGCTGTCTTTAGAGGATTCTCACTTTTCTTTTTTTTTGGGCCAGTATTTTCTCATGTCATAGTATGCTAATAGAGAATTATTATAACTATCTGAATCAACCTGACCTCATAAACATATGTACCTCTGTGCACTTCTGGTGCAACACCGTTTTTACGTGCCTTACTGCACATTTCACCACAGTTTCAAAGAGAAATGTCCACAGTGTGGCGCTAAAACATGGGTTCAATGTGTGAACCCTGGCACATTTTTACCAGAGGAGAAAAACTTCCTGTTTGTAATTGGTGCTAATTAAGAAAGCCTGAACTAACCTTGTCTTGTCATAAGGTGGGGGAATGATCTAATATTTGAATAACTTATTAATAGTCACACAGTTATGATGATCTGCAGGGATCCTCTCTGACATAATTTCATGGGGTTTTTTTTAGCAGCATATTGCGTGTTTCTTAGACCACACCACATGACCTTTTTTTTTTAAGAAACAACAAAGCTATTTAAAAACTATTTCATCAAATTATTATTCATCCTATTTTGTAAGTGCCTTTCTTTTAAATGAATATGTAATGATCTTCCAGTGAAATCAAATGACTGATGGTGAATGATGTTTTACTGATGATGAATGCCAGTGAGTCATCTTAAAAACTTTTCTTACCAAATTCAGCTGATCTGTCTCCATCCAGTCAACAACTGATTGACCCTACATTGACCTTTTTCTTTTTTATAGGCCGATAGGCCGTTTCAGTTGATAGGCCGTTTCAGTTGGTTTTGCGCCACAATAAGATCTTTTGCTCCTATTTTAATGTGACTTCATAGTTTATAACATTTTAGTTATAAATTGATTTATTAAATTTGCCAAACAACTAATTTGGTATTGTGTGTGTGTGTGTGTGTGTGTGCACAATCATAATAATTGGAAGCATGGAAGTCCTCATCAGCCAAAGCAGAGATGGCCTGGTAATAGGGAAGACCAGACGGACTCTACTTGCTTTAATGTGCAATATCGAGATAAGAGATAATTCACATTAATAATCACCTAGACACTGATGCTATAACTCTGAGCAGCAAAGTATCAGCAACATATAAAAAAGCCGGTAAGATAAAATTAAGGTACGCTAAAGATTAATCTATAGAAGTGCTGGTACTGTGTACCGATGAGTACTAGCCCACTTTGAGCACTGTTTATTGCTGTCATATGATCTTACCATATTCACCTCCATTATGGCTCAAAACATAACATGTAGTTTAAAATGTCATGCCAAAGAAAAAATAAAGGAGGACTCAGAAATAGAGTGACTTTCCATTATAAAAGATTAGTGATTTTCTTTTACCCTTTCAGTCGAATCACTTCGACGTTACATATGGGATCTCGCATGAATCGTCTTCGAATCTTTTGGAAAAGGCCAATGAATATTGGCGTGCAATAACCACAGCCAGTTGCACCTTATCACAGCGTGAGTATAAGAGGGCATGGCTGGATTGCACACGCAGCTTTTCGCTTTCGAAGCCTCGTCTGATGTATCGAGTCTGCTGGAGGAGAACACTTTCATTTTCAAGAGTTCCTGTCCGAGTTCATGCTCTC
>JAUMHR010000050.1:5276554-5290809 GCA_032361145.1 Enteromius fasciolatus
TAAGAGAGAGGGGGGAACCATGAGAAGGTTTTCTCTGAAATCTCTAGTCTTTGAATTTTTGGACAGTTAGGCCTTTACTTTAACAAGGGATTCTTTCAACTGTGAAGAGAAGTGTGAGAATCCCCTGCAAACAAAAATGTATAGAGCAAACATGAAAAGAAATGTAAGGTATGACAAATGAAAGGTCCATGTGAAAGGTAAATAGCACCGTTCCAGAACTGATTTGGTGTTCTGTTTAAAGGTCTGGGCACCAAGACACACCACAGTCTCCAGGAACATCTGCTGCAGGTAATCTTAGACAGACAATGATGCAAGATTCATTTCTGTGGTTTACCCCTTTCAAACTGTTTTATGATTGAATCTCTTTGAAGTTTGACAATGGTTAGAATAATAACTGTATTGCCTTATATTGAGTCTGTTGCTATATTATTTTCAGTGGGTGACCATGTTTCGTCTGTGTTTCTCACTCTTCCTGTGTTTGGTTTGGCTTGGACTGCTCTGTCTCTCGGGTAAGAAAAGCTGACAATTTGGGCATACATCACCTTTTAAAGTTTGGAGTCGGGCTGATTTTTAATGTGTAGGCCTATATTATTATCTTATGTTCACAAAGTCTGCGTTTGTTTGATCAGAATTACAGTAAAAATAGCAATAGAAATGTTACAATTACAAATCATTACTCATTACTTCTGAAATTATTTTAATAGTCTGAAATATTTCCTACTATTGTCTATATTGAATTTTTATTATTATTATTATTATTATTTTTGAGGAAAGCGTGACACAATTATTTCAGTATTTGCTCATAAATAGAAAGTATATTTTTTAACCATGAAAAAGTCTTGATTCTTGATTTTGCTGATATTAAAATAAAATAATTTCTGTTATGTACGGTGAAGGTAAACAAAATGAAGAAAGAAAGCATTTCTGAAATGTTGTTTTCGCTCTCAAGAGCTGTTACATTCAGTTCAAAGTTTTCAGTTGTTTTTTTATGTCATAGCTTGTGAACTACATAAGAATTGCAAAGATGGCAGAAATAACGGCTACCAGAGTTGAGGCACTTTTTAGCTGAAATATTCTGGCTTTGTCAAACATGCCGAAACCTTTGAAGGAAAACAGGAGCGGACAATAGCTCAACTGTTCCTCTCAAACACGGGACTGCTTACAGAAACCGACAGCTCTGCTTTTTCAAAAAACGTGTGTGTCCACACACATCTGTGTATGCATGTGCGCAAGTTTAGCAGTCACCGCCGTGAATACACAATCTGTAATGTACAAAGATAACAGATGAAAGGAAGCTTATGAATAATGTGATATCCTTGACATTAAATCAAGACCTTATGAATCACTCTGTATATGCATGGAAATACTGCTCTCTGTGCAGCTATCATAGTTTAAATATTCAGAATAATGTTTAGAATAAAATTACTTTATTATTTTTTCTTTAGAAGTGGTGCATTAGTGAAATGATTAGTTTGAGAATAAGGTCAGTGCAGTAATTTAACACGTCATGCCGCTGCTGTCCACTTTCGTACCACTTTCCAGTCAAGCTGTACACATTACATAAAAAAAAAAGTTTTATTTTCTTCAATTAATTATATATTAAATGTCCTATTTATTTTCCTTACAGAGGCAGTGGAAAACCAAGGTGAGTTTAAAATTTTCTTTATAAAAGATTTCCAATGGGGTCCTAAAATATGATCACTGGGGGGAAATTTTTCACTCGAAAAATGTCTAAAATATGATTTAGAACTGAACACTGATGCTCTGTTCTCGAATCTCTTGTGTTGACCTCTTTTTTGCCCTTCTGCTTGGCTTATAGCTGAATCAAGGGAAAAAAGGAGTGTGCCTAACTGGGCGCTGACATCTTCTGACTTTTTCGCCTGGATTGAAGAGTTGCGTTCTCATGCTGGCTATGACAAAATTGAGGAATTGGCCAGAACCTACTGGGCTCACTTCCCTTCTGCCAGCCGCCTGGGTTATGACCCTCCCGCTCCAGAAGAATAATGTAATCTTAGTTGGAATCTGTGTTGTTTGGGACCGTTTGCCCCTTTCATTATGGCACAGCTCTTGGAAAAGGAGACAAGCAGTTTTTATTATTTAGCGTAACATGATTTGAACCAGGGCAAGGTACATTGAGAAAGGTTGAATTTATTTTTGGGGTTAAAAGTTATGTTACAAATCGAAATGTAAACGTAATCGGATTCAAAATATCTGTTCAGGCAAAATACTTGTTCCTGGTTATTATTTAAAATACATGCAAATCTCTGGATTTGTAGGCTACTTGCTTCGAAATAAATAATATATAACAATGTACTGTAAATGCTGCGCAGGTGTGCTGTTATCAGTGGGAATGCAGTCCAGGTGCACAGATATGACCTCTGAATGAGGGTCATTCCCTTCGGGACAAGCACAGTACATGCAGGAACTCGATTTGAGTGTAACAAAATCACTCCAAGTGTAAGCCTTTAGAAAAAAATACAAAGAAATACAAATTCATGTCATAAAAACAAATGTTTCAGTGATTCTCTTTTTATTTTGAACTTTATTTGGATATTATTTCATTTTGGAATCATGTTTATTGCATTTACAATAGTTTAAAAAAGCTGAAAATGTATCAATTAACAATCTATCAGTTAACATATTGTAAAATAAAACGCTTGTGTTTGTAATAAACAGAACCATCAATATATCTGAGAATTTTGAGGTGAGAGGACAACAGGTGGTGGACTTTTTCACTGGAGGAAGTGTTATTATCGATTATTAGCTATATTTTTAATTATAAGTCAAAATATAGCTCAATATTAATATAAAGTCAAAATTAAAGTTAACATGACTCACGATTTACTTCTGTTCATTAAATCATGCAATTCATACAATTCAAAGTTGAAATGTTAAAAATGCATGCTTAGAAACATTATTGTAAAAAAGATGCTTCAAAGTAAAAGAAAGAGCTTTAAACTCTCATAAATATATTTTTCAACAAGAATGATCAGAAAAATATGATTCATTAATTCGCTTAGACTTCATAATTTGATAAAGAATGGAAATCTACTAACTTTATTAAATGACTAACATCTGGTGCATTTTGTGGCGTGAGAAATCTGGTTTCATATACAACAGATGCCTTGAAAACTGGCATATAAACAAATAAACAAAAAAACAAAATAGCCCTGTATACATTGTAGATTCACATGCATATATATATAATCACGTTGCTACTGCCTTACAGTTACTGTATGTTTGGGTCTCTGTGAAATAGCCATAAGCCTTATAACTGATGTCCTACAGCGTGCACACACTTCAAAGCAGTGGCAGGAAATTAAGTTAAAAAAGAAAAGAAAAATGTGTATTACATCTCGAGAAACATCTGTCTCCCTCCCAAGTTGTTTTGGTGCTTCCCATCTACCCTCTAGAAAACAGGAAAGAAAAATAACCATAAAATAAGATGAGCAAAGTTGCAGCATAAATTAAATATTAAACAATCTGTTTGCTGGGCAATGTCAATTTATAAAGATTTATGAATACTCCTGAAATTAATAAATAATGCTGTTTACTGCTTATGATAATCATCCTTACACCAAGAAGGTGTAAAAGATCAACTTTAAGTTTGGTTGAACTAAAACCTTGAGACCATGAAGCGACTGTATAAACAACCAAACCGTATTAACCCAAGTACATATCACTCACACTCTGGTATTTGTAGGGGTTGGGGGGTTTCTGTTGGCCTCGTCCACACATTCCTCCACAAGCGCTAACAGGTCGCCAGTAGGAATGTTTGCCTGTTGGTCCAGGATGGCGCCTCGTTCATCTCAATCCCCGACCGAATCCTTTCCCAGCACTCAGTGCAGCCACAGCTGATAGAACAACAGCATGTCACTCCACAGCCTCTGTGTTCAAGCTGTCCTTCTCATAAGCATCCTGTCTCTCTGCTCACCCTCAGGTATGGCAATTATAGATTTCTCTGGTATTTTAGGACTTTCAGACACCACATTGCAAAGTGGCTTCATTAGTTAATGAGGGGAAGACTGGTAAATAGGATTTACAGGATAAAGACCTGGAGCTTTGTAAAATGTGAGAGTTTTAACTCCGCTTTAAAGTCTTGTATACTGTGTTTGTAACAGTCACTCGTGGTTTCAGCTTGATAAAAAATAGAAAGAAAAAAATGCTTTACCTTTTAAAATATTTCAATGTAAATAATTATAAATGATCATTTGTTTAATTTGTGCATTGAATATGGAACATGTTGAATTTTTTAAACAAATTTAATATTACAAAAATCTAATATTTTCAAAAATCGTTTCGCTGTTTGTAAAATCACCTGTGTTACAGTGTATTGTGCTTTCTTTAAAAATATAAATATCTTTTTTTAAATTAAATGTCATCTAATCTACGAAACCAGGAACATTAAGAGGAAGACAAGCTAAATTAAATTAAATATAATGCAAATGCTATTTTATTTTATTTATTCATGGTATTCAGCATTTGTATGTGTAACATTCTTGGTGTGCTTTAGTTCAGTTTTTCTGTGTTTTTGTGCTTTTTTGGGTTTTCTTTGTTCATTTCCGTTTTATGTATCATGTGATGTTTGTTTTCTTTCCCCATGTGTTCTGTGTGTTTCCATGTGCTCCGTGACCTAGTTTCTGTTAATCATGTATTTAGTTCAGGTGTGTCTTGTTAGTTATCTGTGATTGTCTGCCCTATTTAAGTTTCCCTTTGGGATTCAATGTTTGTCGGTCAACCCATGTGTATAGTCTGTGTTAAAGCTTTGTTAAAGTAATTATTGGATACTGCTCCACGTTTTGATTTTCTTATTAAAAGTCTTTTGTTTTATTTTACTTCTGACTCCTCGTTCTCCTTGGTCGACTATACACTAGAAACGTTACAGTATGAGTGTTCAGCAGTTTGCACAATGAATCGCTTATATTTACATGTTTTTATAATATTTTGTTGAGCATGACAAAACCCTGCATTTTGAGAGATGGGTGAACATTTTACGCTCTCCAGAAAACAAATACCTACTGGAGCATTGGCCAAATATATTTAGCCAATTTTAGAAAGGGCCCCCTGATTCCCCAGGGCCCTAAACATCCGCTTCCCTGACTTATTGATTTAGTCCACTTCTGAGTTTATTTTTGTGGCCATTTTCAAGTCACAAAAGAATATTCTGGCTGCTAAGTTTTGATTCATTGTTGGCAGTTTTCATTCTTTCATTTTTTTTTTTTTTTTGGGCTAGATAATATTTAGAACCTAAAAATTTTAGTACTTCATTTAAGGTTTGAATTTGTGTGTGTGTGAGCATTTGGACATCCCACAAAGTTTGTAGCCTCTATAAATGTACATAATTCTAACAAAAAAAGTTTTTAAACATAATAATAAAGAAAATGGGAAAAATTTCAGTCAACTATATGAAATAGTTATTACAGATAATAACTTGATCTGTTTGCTTGTTTTAGGTGGTTCATCTGGGAGTAGACTACAGAGGATCCTCATGAAACGAGAGGGTGAGATGATGTCAGCTTTGATATATATAATTTTTTTGTGATATATGGTTTATAACTCCCTCTTTCTACCTAATCACCAATCATGCCAATCATGTCAATAGTTTAGTCATTTACTATAAATCTTTAATTATAGCCTGATGCCCTCCATCTTGTCATCCATCACGTCTTCACAGTTGTCCAGAATCCCTAATCAGCTTCATGACCTCTAAAACTGACAGAGACTGATGGCTGATATGTTCCAAGGGAAGATAACATAGATTATTATAAACAAAAGACATCACTGATATTTATAACACGGAGGTGTGGAAGCTTTGGGCTGTAGATCAGGTCACAGTCTCTTCGTGTCATCGTCAGATAGAGATAATTGGACATCCGTTCTGTCCCTTTGGGCTGTTATCATCCTCTGTGCTTAAAACACATGTTTCTTTTTTACACTGACCATGTGATAAATCATGGCCTGTCCATGAGTCCACCCTAACCTTAGTCGGTACACAGTAGCATCGATACAGTAGGACATTCCGATACTCAAGTTTCTACTCCAGACTGTACTGTATGTGTCACATGATTTGATGCTAACTGTACTACATAAAAATGGGTAGTGCTGTGAATTATATGTAAAGGAATACCATTGTGATGTTGCTGTGTACGGTTGTGAAAAAAGTACAGACTACAAACTAAAACAGAAATCGGGATCAATAAGCCCCCCTCAGCCCCCCACCACACACACACACAAAACAATTATATGTGTTTTCCCCCCAATAGCAATTTATCCAGTATTTTTTTGTTTTGTTGCTAAATTTGATGATTTGTGATAAATTGAATTTGTGTTGAGTTGTACAGAAGACTGAGTCCAAGCAAATGACACTAAAAATAGAAACATAAAGACTGTAGTGTTTTATATAAAGCCCATCATAAAGTGATGTTGGTGATATGAAAGAGTCATTCAAATAGTGCTTGAGTGTATGGTGTTGTTGCATGAATTTCATTTTTAGAAAGGAGTGTTAAGTTTTGATTGCAGTGTTTCATTCTGGCATAGATGTGAGTTGTTTATCTCCAAGTGCTATGTCTGATTGGCTTGTGTTTAGAGTTTTGACATAATGGGCCAAATTCTGCAAAAAGTGTGTAAGCAATAGGCAAAAACAGTAAAATAGTTTTGAATTACACATGAAGCATCACTGACTATGGCCTTGAATTTTCTTCCTGTTCTCTTTCCACAGCAAAGGAGCTGGAAGACAGACCTAAAGCACAGATTGCAGTATCACCGTCCAAGGCTAAAGAGTTTCTGTCAGTTTTGCACAGGTCTAAGAGAAATGTATGGGACCGGAGCCGTCCTGATGTTCAGCAGTGGATCCAGCAGTTCATGTACATGGGCTACGATGAAGCAGTGAGTCAAACAGTGATCACACAAATTACTGTATGCAAAATCATCACATCACATCTAAAAAGTAAAGCTGAGCTTATACTGTAGTTATAATGAGGACAAGGCTAAAGCTAGAGTGTGATTAGTAGTGTAGCAGTGTAGCTGTAGCCTGGCTTCCGCGAATATTAAGCTCATAGGAGCTTAGTCTGGCCAAGCTACCTTACTACCCGCCTTCTGGGAGGTGGGCTTAACCTGCGTCCGTCAGATGCCTCTGTATAATACTGGATGAATCTACAACCAATTAGACCACTCATTCCGATGACATATGCATAGCGACGGAACCTGAAGCCACCTTAACCATTTGTACGGTGGGGTGGGGTGGGGTGACGATAATCACTAGAAATCAGGTGTCCCCAACTAAGCAAGCCAGAGGCGACCGTGGCAAGGAACCAAAACCCCATCCATGAGAGAATGGGGGAAAAAACTTTGGGAGAACCAGGCTTAGTTGGGTCCAGTTCTCCTCTGGCCGGACGCCCAGCACCTAATTTCCAGTTTAATTTTAAACACATGTTAGATTGTGTAAGGACTTATAGTGGACTTATAGGACTTGTGCTTGTTTCTTATTGGTCCCACTTTTTTGGGAACAGAAATACTCTAAAACGGCAGCTTTGCCAGACTAACTTTGCTCGCGAAACTTCGCGAAAGGAAGTATGGGCGAGCCCAGGCTAGTGTAGCTGACTATTCATGCATAATATAAGACTGGTTCAACTGACACCTGTGTCCTGCTAGACACAGCTGCTCTTGTGTGTGTCTGCATTTGTTTTTCTTCTGTGAAAAGTGCTGTTCACAACAAAATAGACAATTGAATTTGAATAAATTAGATTAGGTTTTTGGTTAAATCCCCAGGGCAAGTTACATAAAACTATGGCTTGGTGGCTCTCACAAATGGCATATTTTGCTACGTGACTAGAATAGAAGAGGCCAGGATTGGAACCAGTGATGTGAGAAAATGGGTTCTCCCTCGAGAGGTCTCCCTCAACTACAGTTAATAGTTATTCTAAAACCATAAAAGTGACTGTAACTCCCCAGGAGCTTCTGCATAAGTGTACCCTCCAGTTTCTAATATAAATTAAACATGTGTTTATAGGGCTCTTTATAGGGTTTCATAATGTTTCCACTACCATAATGTGGGTAAATACACTTCTTTTTGAAAGAAACTAGAAGTAAACATGTACAAATTAAAATTACTGAATTAAAAAAAATCTTGTCTCTGTTGTTGTTGCTTGATGAACACCATAGCAAAATTACTATAATCTGAATGACTGTTTAAAAATACGTAATCTCCCTTTCTTTAAAAGTGTCAGAAAGGGGTAATCATATTTCTGTTTTTCTACCAACTATCAGAACCTGAATTTGTTACAAACTGATCTGAACAAAAAATCCAAGTGTAAAATGCATGAAGTGGATTCTTTGCTGTTACAGATAACCCACAATTCTTTGCGTTACCATAAACAACCGTTGTTAATTTTTGGAAAAATAAAAATGGCAGCGCCGGCAAATGTACAAACAAGTGCAGATGTGGAGTTTACAACTGACCTTAAATTGTCTTTGATAAATCTTTGCTCTTAATATCCCCCTCCTTTTACTCATACTTAAGTCCATATACTTTTAAAATGGTTAGGGAAAGAAGTATATTACAGTGCATATGCAGTAATTAACAGTACTTTAAATTCTTCATATGGATCCGGAGAATAAATAATGAGAGTATATAGAACATTTTTTGGGTAAACTATCCCTTTTACACTCTAATTTCAGTTAGTTTTTTCAATAGTTTTATCTATTAATTTGCAATTTCTTTAATCGAAACCTGTCCATTTTTTTCTCTGAGACGTGATCTGTTGTCTCACTTTACCATCATGTATTTCCAGAGACTCGAGACTGATCTCTCCTATTGGATGGACCAGGCCAGATCAAATGACCAGGGTCGGCAGCATCATCATGACGAGAATGCACCTATGAGCCAGCAGGACCCCAGTTCTTACAGACACGGGGCAAATGTCAATTATGATTACTATTAAATGTAGCATTTGCTGTAAAACCTGGAGACTATATTGCCTGACTTAAAAACACTCTATTGCTCTAAGCCAATGTACATATCACAGAAACTAGTATCTTCTGTGTTGTTTATTTTTATTATTATTATTATTGTGTTTAGTATGATTATGCAATTGCTTTAGTGGAAGAAAATCAAAATACAGAGATAGATAAATACACAATAAATTAAAATAAGAGTGCTTTTTTCCTGTTTGGGTTCTATTATTGTATTACACCCTGACTGTATTGTAAATATAATGGTAGCCTGAAGTGGCTACATCTTAAATAAAAGTTAAAATGACATGTATTGTGACTCTGACACACTTGCACAGGTTTGCGTAAATATGCACAAAAAGGATATGAATATTGGTAAACATGACTCATTTAGCTGCACAATGAATGCATGGGCTCCGATTAGCAGATAATGATTTCATGACTCAGCTCATTTGAAGACCACAACATCTGAGAAAGAGGGTTATAGAAATCTTATTTGCAAACTACTAATGAATAAAAGACAATTTTGTTCTCCAGAATTCAGTTAATCAGAAAAATCTGACAATAGTTGTGGCCCAATTTTGTGGCTGCATTATGAAGTCTGCAGTCCAAGACTGAATGTGATGGAATGAAGGCTGTCAATCAATCAATCAGTCACTTTTATTTATATAGTGCTTCTAACAATACAGATTGTAGCCAAGCACTGAGCTTTATCAAATAGGAGAACAGAGTGATGGTAATGTATAATGACGAGATTAAACTATTTATTCATCAAATGCAGAGACGGTCTCTGTAGTCAAGACGACGATAATCACTAGAAATCAGGTGCATTACTACGGAGCCCCTTAAGGGACATGGTGGAGAAAAATTTGAGTTGGGTAAAAAAAATTCAGGGTGAAAGAAAAAAAAAAATCAAATCTTTTCAAATCTTTTACATTGTCTCACAAATATATTTGTGTTGAAAGATCATCTGTATTCCCCCAGACGGAATTAGCATCTGTATTCTCCAGACTGATTTAACATCTGATGTGTTACATTGCAGCCACACCCCAGTATTCAACATTTTGTTACCTATTGTTAGACCACCAATAGGTGGTCTTGGTAGCATCTGTCTTTTGTTTGTAAAGGTGTGAACCAAATGGCCTTTGATGTCAGGATATAAGGTCTGGTCACACAAATCTCACTTTGGGTTAAGATACAGAAGACTGCTTTGCTACACTACTTTCTGAATAAAACTCTTTTCCCCTGGACTTCGATCAAGCTTACTTATTTTATGTATTAGAGAAATCTAATACATATGGCGAGCCATTAAAACCATACAGGAAAATCTAACAGTGTTCTCTCGCAAGAACATTTGCATTCTTTGTAACCATTTGAGCTCAGATAAACACTTTCTGTTTACGCACATGATTCAAACTGTGAAAATACTACGCTCCTGTTAAATTTACAGGGAAACACCGTAAACGGAAAAAAAAATTCCCTGCATTGCATTTTAAATTTAGTTTGAATTTGATGTATTTTCTTTGAAATAGCTGTTTCTTAGTTTTTTGTATCAGTTATGTTTATTAGGGTTGTATGTTACATGTAATGTTTTTAAATGAATGCTTATTACTGTGACATATCACTCGGGACGTTTGGATCCATAAGCAGTGTTCTTTTTTTCGTAGGCAATGGTCAGAGAACAGGCAAACAGTAGTAGCAGGTAGGCAGCGAGAATCAGAGTCCAATAAACAATCCAAATGATACCAAAGAAAACAACAGGAAAACGCTCAGAAATGCTGCTGACTTCCAGAGAGAGCCACGAAGGCGCGGCTCCCCTGCGAGCGGCTCCTGAAGCGAGTTTGCTGGCGACGCCGAGGTCTGCTACGGGGTCTGGGAGCTGGCTTTTCTGGATAGTTGTGGTGAAAGGAGGTATTCTGGAGGTAATTCTAGGCGATATGAAACTGGTGTAATTTGACAAAGAATTTTGAAAGGACCCATGTACCTTGGACTAAGCTTTTTGCATGGCTGATGAAGGCGGAGGTCTCGTGAGGAAAGCCACACCCATTGTCCTGGTTCGTAGGGTGGGTTGGGGCTGCGATGCCAATTGGCCTGATCAGTGAGTCTTCGTATGGTGCTCTGAAGGTGGACGTGGGCAGAATCCCAGGTTTGTTCACTCCTTTGAAGCCAGTGATCCACGGCCGTAAGGTCTGAGGGTTCGCCAGACCATGGGAACAAGGGAGGTTGATAGCCTAGCACACATTTGAATGGCGTCATGTTGGTGGATAGTTTCCTCAAAAAATTTTGTGCATATTCAGCCCACGTAATGTACTGACTCCAGCCGGCCTGGTTGGTGTGACAGTAGGATCTTAGGAATCCAAAGGGCATAACTAGATATTCGTAATGGCCATTGGTGGTGGAAAAGGCAGTCTTCCACTCGTCGCCCTCTCTGATGCAAACAAGGTTGTAGACGCTCCTGAGGTCCAGCTTGGTGAAGTAGTGAGACGAACAAAGTTGTTCCAAGGCGGCTGGCACCAGAGGCAGAGAGTAGCAATATTTGACAGAAATCTCATTGAGGGCTCGATAGTCAATACAAGGCCACAGTCCTCGGTCCTTCTTCTTGACAAAGAAAAATCCAGCTGAAGCTGGTGAGGTGGAGGTCCGGATGAAGCCTTTAGCCAATTCCTCCTGAATGTATTGGGTCATGCTTTCTGTCTCTGGCTGGGATAGAGGGAAAATCCTGCCACGTGGCAGTACGCTGGCTGGTAGTAAGTCTATGGCGCAGTCATTAGCTCTGTGTGGAGGAAGGCGTGTAGCCCTTGCTTGACTGAAGGCGACTTGGAGGTCATGGTAATCTGACCATTGCGTGATTTGGTGCTGGCTCCAGGATATGACTGGGTTGTGGAGTTCCAGCCAGGTAAGGCTCAGGATGAAAGGATGATCTGGTGAATGGATTGTGTGGAACTAGAACTGTTCGTAGACCGTGCACGCCATCCACTAACATCCAGGGCGCCGTTTCTTCCTGCGGGACAATCCACATGAGGGGAGACGACAGGCTTAGGGGCTGTTTACATGCAGCACGTTTTGCGCACACAAGCTCTTTCAGGAGTTTGAGCTTGAAGGCATAAAATAGCGAAGCTGATTTGGCGTGCTGCTAAGGGAGGAGACTCAGGATTAGGAGGGCTGCCGAGGGTGCCCTAGGGTGGGCAGCCCTAAGGGCTCGGGAGAGGGAAGAGACGGACAGCCGCTTCCCAATCCTGAGTGCCCCCCCGGAAGGAGAAGGTGGAGAAGGGGTAGGAGGCGGGATACTGCGATCGAAGTGAGGAGAGGAAGGAATTGAGAGTATTTATAGGGTGGTTTGAGGCTTCTGATAGGATAACAAGATAATAGAATTATTAGGGAGGCGGATAGCTAAACTACCTTCGCCCCCTCCTCCCGAAATGCGTTTGTTAAACTCTATTTATTTTCAAAAGAGCAGCTTAGCAGTTTAAAATCCAAGAAATGATTTTGTAACTGACAGCGCTTTCATGGTTGCCTAGTAACAGCAGACGCTAAAGACGTGCGAGTACCGAAAGAGCTTTGAAATTGGTGTAGGAAGCGACGAGCCTCGCGTTTTCCACTCATTTTTTGACGCTTCGTGAACGTACCCTAATGTTACATTTAATGCTAAAGTATCGTTAACGCCAATACAAACATTATTTTAGTGTGATAGAGTAGAAAGATGCAGCTCTGGTTAAACAGCTGGATGCTGGGTTGAAATGGCAAAGGGAAATACCTAACGTTACCTGAATGCCGCAGGGATTGTTTGTAATGTGTGTATACTGAACGGTTCAATACGATTATGTGTATCATTACACCCCTAGTGAACATGTAACAAGAGGGACTGTTTTTAGTGAAAAAGTCCTCATCTATGAAACTCCCAGCTGCACCCGAATCAATGAAAGCTTTAGTACAAATTTCTTGGTTGTTACATAGGAGACACACATCGATTCTCATAGCAAAACTGATAGAGACCTCACTCACCGGGTAGGCTCTGGTTTGCAGTGATTGCGTGGGACAGGTGGCTCGAATATGTCCAGCAAGGCCGCAGTAAAGGCAGAGATTGTTCTGTAGACGCCTCTCCCGTTCCTCAAGCATGATGTGAGTCGAGCCGATCTGCATGGGTTCTGCTGCAGGCATGCTGGGCCGATCTGGTGGCTGCGCTGTGGATGTGCGACAAACCCTGCGTGAATGAAGGAAGTGATCTGTTCTGATAGATAGGTCCATGTATTGATCGATGGTTTTATCCTGATCACGGCTGGCCAGTTCAGTCTGGAGATCTTCTCTTAGGCCACGACGGTAGATGGTAAGAAATTGATCACTGTCCCAGCCCGTTTTTGCAGCAAGGGTTCTGAATGTCATGGTGTATTCAGCCGCTGACGAAGTTCCTTGTTTTAACATCATCAATTCATCCTTAGCATCTCTACCGCCAACAGAATGATCATATACCTCTCTGAACTGTCTCAGGAAGTCCCAGTACGAGGGAAACACCATGCGTCAACCTCTCCACAGAGTGGTAACCCAGTCTAATGCCTTTCCTGTGAGCAGAGAACATATCAATGAGACTTTTCTATCATTGTTAGAGAAACAGTTGAGTTGTTGGTTTATATAAATCTCACACTGCAGTAGAAAACCCTCACACTTGCCTGCGACGCCATTGTACTTCTCTGGAAGTGAGAGTCGAGCGGGGTTGATGACAGTAGCAGCCACGGCCTGAACAGGAAGAGTGGGTGGTGGCGTTGGTGGCCTGGGTTGACTGGGTTGACGGCGGTAGCAACCTATGAAATGACTGCGGGGCAAATCAAGACATCGCAATGAGCAAGCGTCCAGTCATTGTTTATATAGGCCTTAAAATGGCCAACACCTGGCGACGGAATCAGCCAAGGTACGTGGGTAAACTGAGTTCGGGTAGGAACGTTAAAACTCCGGTGATGGATCCTGCTGCTGACTTCCGAAGAGAGCCACGGAGGCGCGGCTTGTGACAATTACACATTTTAGTTTAATAATTCTCACCATGATTGTGTTTAGTGATTGTGTGAATGAAACTGTGCACCTTCTATACTGTATATATATTACTATTTGAAAGGTACTTGTGATGAGCTTTGGCTTTGACTTTCTCATCACCACCTACATTTGACAGTTATCAGTGTATTTCAAAGATACAAAATAGATTTCACTATTTTAATAGGTTGGTAAGTTAACATTATATCAGTTATTATGGTTTATTATTAGAAACTGTGATATTTAATTGTAAATTTAACATAAAACCGTAAAGCAAAAAAAATATT
>JAUMHR010000050.1:5290909-5301352 GCA_032361145.1 Enteromius fasciolatus
AAGCAGATGACATTAAAGGTAGGGGATACCTATTCTTAACAGTAATGTCATTAAGCCCCCTGTAATCAATGCAAGGACGCAGGGAGCCGTACTTCTTCTCTAGGAAGAAGAATCCAGCACCAGCAGGAGAGGAGGAATGGCGGATGAGCCCAGCCTGAAGTGATTCACGGATATACCTATCTATAGCCTGCCTCTCAGGACCCGAAAGGGGCCCTTGGGTGGAGAAGTGCCCGGGGGGAGATTAATGGCACAGTCGTAAGGTCGAACTTCAATAATACAGGAAAGTTCACAGACACGATGCGGAGGGAGCGAGGACGCCCGAGACTTGCTGAAAACCGCTCCCAGATCAGAGTACTCCACCGGAACCCCAGACAAATCAGGAGGATCAACCTGCGAAACACAGGGGACAGAGACAGGAGGAAACCCAGCACCTAGACAGGCTACATGACATGACCTTCTCCAAGTTAAAATAGTATTATTTACCCAATCGTCCACCCATGAGAGAAGTGAGGCAACCCGGGCGCTCAGTTCAACCACTTCCTGAAAGTTCACAGGTCGATGCGGAGGGAGCGAGGACGCCCGAGACTTGCTGAAAACCACTCCCAGATCAGAGTACTCCACCGGAACCCCAGACAGATCACATGCCTGGAGCTCCAAGACCCAGAATTAGCTCCTTCAACAGGAAACCCGTGTCCGGGAAGACAACAGAAAAAAACGCTCTCCAGAGCGTTCGGAACAAGGCAGAGAAACCACAAGCAGTCGGCCTGACGAGACGAAGCAAACTTCAATAATACAGGAAAGTTCACAGACACGACAGAGGTACCAACTTTAACAGTCCGACACATACTGACAAAATGGGGAAACTAATAAAGGGAGAAAATAACTAGATTAACGAGAAACAGGTGAAAAGGCAGTTTCTTTCATGGTACCTAAAACCCAGGGTTGGTGCAAACTAATACTAAACTTACCTGGCTAGCCAGCTAATCTGGCTTCATGGTACAGGCCCCAGGTGATCAGCCACAAGACCCAACAGTATGTTGATGGAGTAAGCAGCTATCTAATATTTATTTATTGTGTTTCATATTGACAATGTTGGAAATGTCAGAATGCCATTATGATAATGAATAATTAAAAAGGTGTTTAAAAAAAACAAAAAAACATAGGCTATAGATAAATGTTATCACAGGTAATGGGTGTAAGAAAGGTATGTTAACGCATGTTAACAACGCGTTAACATAATGCTTACATCGTATGTGTCAGTTGATGTGATTTTCAGTTATTTTCATTACAATATGGTTTAAAGTCTTGTGTTTCATAAATTAGACATTTATTTTGTTATAAATGAATGAAATGGTATAAATGAAGAAAAGAAACATGGATTTATAGGATTTAAGTGCTGTTAAAAAGTTAATGCCAAATAAGAGAATTAACACAAAGAAATTTAGAACACAGAGACATGTTAATGGATATAAATTGTTGTGTTTATTTAAAAATTGTCAAACTGAAATAATGCATACATTATAAAGTGCTAATTCTTATGGCCTTGTATTTTTTTTCTCTCTTTGGTTTTGTTCTGCGTGATGTTTTGCTGATGTTCAGCCACTGATTGTGGTCCGCTTTGGATGCGATTTGAGTGAAGTGTGAACCCTTCATGAATTGTGGACCGTCTCAACTTTCTTCTGTGTGCGTAACAGCAGAGGTGGACTGGCGAGCCGCTCGTTAACCGGACACTTTCACCACTCCTGTTTTGAAAGAACAAAGAAATTGAACGTATTTATCTTCAAATGGTCACTTTTCCTATTTCGGGATAGATTTTAGAGATTGTGCATTTCACCAATTACTGGACTGACATTATGGACTGATTGATTTTCCAAAGAATCATTCTGAGTGTTAATCACGAGCATTGGACTCAGGATTATTTTTGAAGTGTTCAGACTGAATGTACTTTTGTTATTGTGTGTAATTCCTTCAAATTCTTTGTTGAGGTTTATGGGTAAATGTTCAAAGTGTTGAATAGCCTAACTAAAAACTAATTGAAGAACAAATCGGTTAAATAAGGGAAAAGGTTGATAACAGGGTTAATCACAAACATCTTTAACCATCAGCTGTATGAATTAGCAGTTAACAAAGGGAAAAAAAACAAAGAAGAAATATCAACTTACCTTGAGAAGTGATATTGCAAAAAAGCCCTGTAGGGGAAAGAAACGGTACAAATCGTTACTGAATGTAAACTAAACTGGCCACTGCACACAAAATTGTTTGCTTATCTTTTATCTCTGTGGTCATTGTTAAACTACAGGTTTTTTTTCTTCTTACCTCAAACCCCGTGTCTGAGTGTTCACTTCTGTTGCAAAATCTCTCTCCTTGGACGAATCTATGCTTCTGAGCTTACTGGTCCATTGATAGACAACTTATAAGAAAATTGGGTTTCACGGGTTGCAATTGCATTACAGAAGCTGCAGACAAAATAATGTGTTTGTGGGTTGCACTGTAAAATGTCAATGAATGGGCCTGTCAAATATTTGAATTGCTGCATACATTGTTAGAGATGTTATATGACTTTGCCTTTTGTTCTTTGCCCTCTTTTTCTTAGCTCAATATAAATATTACTGTTTATGTACGTGAAATGTTTGTGTAAAGAAGTAGCTTTCTTATTGGCACTATACGAATGTTATTTTGACAAGGGCTTATTATCATGACGAACAAACAAATCGATTGTGATAGGGTTTATATTCTCACTCTTTGGTCAGACCAACAAGTAAAGGGATCAAAAGAACCTCAGAGGATGAAAAAAATATAAAATACAGACCTCTAACCACCATGTCCAACTCTATCTAAAAAAAAAAGAGTTTCTTATTTTCTTAACCAGGCCAGATATGGAACACAATTTTCCATTTCATCTAGATTCAGAGCTGACTCTCATTCTAGGAAAAGATACAGCTAGACAAAATTCTCTGGGGAATATAAATTTCATGAGGTTTAAAGGTACTGAAATTGTCATTATGTTGAGGGCTTTGGTTATGAAGAAGGCAATATGTCTAAAAAATATTTATAACTATGAGCTTACAAAGCTTCTGGTTGCTGTTTCTACAGTCAAATGGTTAGGGTTGATGTCCTCTGTTGACGTAAGAGAAAATAATATAACTAAATATTGTGTGAAATAAACAGGATGCACTTGTAACTTTATTTAACTTTTGAAATCTCAAACTGAAAAAAATAAACTTTATTTGCTTTATTGTTTTGTAATTTTCTACATTATATTACCCAAAGAGCAGATCAAGAGATTGACTGTAATAAAAATGGGCAAAACCATCACATAGTTTTGAATGCATTTGGTTCTTTGTTTGATTGAGGTGACTCTTTTATATTATGAAAAAAGAAAATTATTTAATTAAACTATACACATGCTGACTGAAGGCTACATCAGCGAGTATAAAATGACACACTATCATTTTTTATTGATAGCAGCATGTTTGAGATGTCAGTAATGTGAAAGTTCATTCATTTTTGGTCAAAAGAAAATCACATATTAAAACATAATAACACAAACTGCAAAAAGTTTGAAATAGCATCTTTTAAAAGTTAAAATTAATTGTCTGCTTTAGTACAAGCCTGAAAAAATGTGCAATGCTAAATGGAATAAATTAAATCCTATAATCAACTGTATTTTACTTTATCCTAATGCTGATTCTTTGATCTGATGGTATACAAACTTACATACAAAACAGATCTCCACAAAGCATACCTCAGAGCTTCTGGCTATGAGTTGAACAACTTGAATTCTTCAAAGGCTTTAACCATTTCTAACAAGAGACCATGCAGCCCCTTTTCCCTGAGGATAAATCTATAGCTATTCGTATCCTGTTCTGTGAGAGATAGCAAGCAAGTCTAGTCCATCATTGTGGGATTCACATACGTTATTCTGTGCATCAAATCAAGCAACATTATTAATATGCGTAATAGCACAGGTAGTTTTTATAACGATATAGTGTTAATTTTATCCTGAGTTCAAACAATCTTGAGTATACCATCATACATACCTGTTACAAGTAGCATGTCCTTCACGTCCTCTCAGTCATCTTCCTGGATTACTGAATATCCCTGGTAGAGGAAATATCATCATTCAAGTTCATCATCCCATGTACATCTATTTTTTCCTTCCATTTGCGATCTGTTCAATAAATACTTGTCTGGGTTCAACCTCTGTCTCAGTCTGGCTCATAGCCTGACAGCAATATAACTAACCTTTAAAAAATATATATATAATATCAGCTTGACTGTAATTAAACTGCTTTAAATTATGATCTTGTAGCTTGACTTATTATAGTTTCAAAAAACCTTGAAAGGAGACAATAAATAGAAGTCCATCCAGTTTCTCTATGCAAAAACAAATCCACCTACTCAGAGAATTCTGACCTTGCCAATTGCAACTGAACAAACTAATCAATTTACTCTAAAAAATGTCTTCAATAGTTATTCAAAAGACATTTTAATTCAATACATTTTACGAGTGTAAAATTAATTTCAACACTTCTCAGAAAATTTTTCTGTTGCAAATGTTTTGGTATTTACATGATTATTGCTTTTGTTTGCACTGCAACAACACACACACAAACAGAGGAGAAAATTCAAACTTGATAAAATCTCATACAGAACTGGACTGGACAAAAGTATTGGCACCTTGTCAAAATTCTAAAAAATAATTGATTTTCAAGCATGAGATGCTCCTGTAATTTGCATTTAGACACACCTGGTAAGTAATATGTGTTGTTTGAATAGTGCATAAAAAAACCCTGATTAAAATATAAAGCAACACTTTTGAATTTGAGCTCTTGCAAATATTGGATGGACACACTGAAACCTGTAAATGACTAAAGTCACAGCAATATTTACTGCCAAACCAATATTTGCTTCAGCCCTCTGGATACATTGCACATATGGGAGAACTACTTTCACTTCAGGCCAAATTACACCATATGATGCACATGTCCATTACAGCTGTGCTAAAAAATTCAACATCGGACACAACTCTGTCATGGAATGTGTCAATTTAGCAAAGTGACCCCACTATAGTTGTCAACGTAGATTCATTTTAGACGAACACAATGAGACTTGTCAAAGTCACCCTGTCAAAATGTGAGTGAGAAACCATAAATATCTTCCCCAAGCTGGATGCAGCTTGGCAGTGTTTCGCAGAAAAATAAGAGGTTCAAGATGACGCCAAGCTTAATTAAAGCTCATCCTACTCCCTGCAGTTGGAAGACTCTGACAGTGTTAGCGTGGGGGCAGGAGCAGCACTGGTGGCTGTGGAAGTGGGGGATCAGCTGAATGGATCATGTTGTATAACATCTCTTAGACTCAGCAAGCAGCCGTACAATTTCCATCCCCCATGTCATCACCTCACACGTCACAACGCTGTGCTCCATTGTGTATTTTATATTGATTCCTTTTCATATTTTAAGGGAAGACAGAAGTTTACATAGTGTGTAAACAGTGAACTGTCAGAGAAAGTTATGGCTTCCTCTTTTTAAAAATCTACTAAAGGGCTTCTGAAAAAACATTCAAAGTTTATCACGCAATATGGCGCACCAACAACTTGCACATCACAATAGTGTTCTGAAAATTGCTTTTGGGAAATCATGTTCCAAGAAGTTACAGAGGGCAGAGTGCACGGGAGCTTCGAGAACTTTTGGCTTGTCTGCTGGTTTGAAGCACCAGGAGGGACCTTATGTGTCTTCAGTCCAACTGAGCGTAGTATTCTGGGGCGGCACCCAGCTGCATCCCCCAAGCAATTGAATTAGCCAACATATTTCAGCCCTCACACTTTTTCCATAGCAGATTATGAAAGCAAGCATGAAAAACCACATATCGGGCTATTTTAATCAATCTTATAAAGGGATTTATAAAGGTATATAAAGGCACATAATTCTTATATTGCCTAAAAAAAATCTAATCTCAGAAATGTGTGCATTTTTTATTAGTGAAAAATTGTGCTAGACGTACAGCAAGTAGTGACTTTCCTAATGCACCTGTTACATATTAGCACTACGATTACATAAAAAGATAAATAAAGGCTAAAAATAAACTCTGCTCTCATGCTCTTTTGTTTTCTTTGTGTTTTGTTAGGCGGGCTTGCTGATGCGTGTTTTCTTTTAAAGCTGTAAATTAATTGTACGGGCTCTTTCAGAATAAACAACATCTCTGTGAAGTAAGGGGTTTAAATAAAAGTGGTTTAAAAGATCATTCTTGAATTTCAGACATCTGTGACAAGATTTACTAAACAAATTAGCGTGAGAGTGCAATCCCATAAAAGCACATATGGGAGTGTAAAATTGTGCAGGTGATTTACTGACAACGTGAAAATTAAAGAACACAGATGAAGCCATATTAAATCCACAGTCAGTTGTTAGGGTACAAGCTGTCAGAAATCCTGTCAGTTAATAGTGTGGGATTTCTAATAACAAATACGTTCTTATTAGGGATTTGTTATATATAATCATGTGATCATAGTCATCCTTGCCATTAAATTCACGTGTTCACCCAAAACATTAATTACTCTCTACATTACTCACCATCATGTTGTTCAAAACCCATAAGACTTCCGTTCATCTTCAGAACACAAATTAAGATATTTTTGATGATAGCGCAGCATAATCTGCCCCTTCATAGATAGCAACACAATTAAGTATTCCCAGATCCAGAATCATAACAAAGACGTAAAACAGTCCATGTGACATCAGTGGTTCAACTCCACTTTTGCGATGCTACAAGAACATTTTTTGCGCAAAAAAAACAAAACAACATGAGATCTTATGGGTTTGAAACGACACAAGGGTGAGTAATTAATGACAGAATTTTCATTTTTGAGCGAACTAACCCTTTAATATACAGTACTAATGTGAAAAGAGTTCCTATGAATCTCCCCAAGCTCCACCTGTCTAAATTTGCTTTGAGGTGTTACCATATGTATTTTATTAACACGTTTGGTGACCTAGAAAGCAGTTCTTGGATGGTAATGGAAAAAATAGGACAATTCAATACATCAAGGTATCATGTGTTTACAGAAAAATATGGCAGCTTTATATTTAAATTTGTGGCAGGCGTCAATCAATGGACCTACATTAGAAATGTCTATTGTTCCACGGCTGAAACTAGCAAACATGATGCTAGTATGCTGATTTGGTCTTGTTATGTGCTATTGTCAGCAAAAAGACATTCGAAGAAATGACAGGCCAGAGAACTGCTATGCAGAGGGTCTGGAACTCAGCGGGGTTCTGGGGAGATGTCGGAAAAGATCAGCCACTGAGTGCCAGCTAGACTCTATCTGCTCTGCTTACGGTCACATCCAGATGATATGATGGACATTCATGCCAGACAAAATTAGTCAAGTTATCATACTGCACTAATGATAGTAGTGAAGTGATGGAAAAGGTCCTCTGGGCATGAAACCTAAGAATGTGTGAATGACACATTTTATGAGTAATAAAATGCTCTAGATTGTAATTAGAAACAGCAAGAAAGAGTTTGTGTTTCTGATTATCACACGGTGCTCTACCTGTTAGAGACTGACATGGAAAAACAGAACCAGGACTACATAGAGACAGCAGAAGACTGGATAGAACAACACACACCATGATATGATTGAGCACAACAGTTGATTATGTCCTTTTGGACTGTTTTGCTTAAATAAAAGTTGCAGATGAGCCCCATCAAAACATATTAAGTATTCCCCAAAGCATATATTCCCCAAATTCATGCAGAACAAACTTAAAGGTAAAATAAAATAATATTTTTAAAGGCATGTACCATGGTTAGTATTGCTGAATACTATCAAGAGCACTGGCAAAACAAATACCTTTATTAAAGGTACAAAAATGAAAATCTAGTCATAATTTACTCACCCTCATGTCATGCCAAACCTGTTTCTTTCTTATGTTGAACCCAAAAGAAGATATTTTAAAGAATGTTGAAGAACCAAAGAGTGGTTGGTCCCCACTGACTTTCATAGAATGGAAAGATACTATGGAAATAAATGGAGACAATCTGTTGAAACATATATTGATTCTTCAATATATATACTTTTATGTTCAACATTAGAAAGAAACTTGTATGTGTTTGGAACAACATGACTCATGAGGGTGAGTAAATAATGAAGAAGAAAAATCTGTTTTTTTTTTGTTGTTGTTGCTTTTCTCATAGCTTTACTATGATTTTGTTTATGATAATTGCCTCCAGATGTCTCTCTATCTCTGTCATTACTCCCTCTGCTCTTCTGTTTGAATGAATTTCACTTTTAAGATTATTTTAAGCATTACTTATCAGGCTAAATTCATTTAATTAGGCTTAGTAAGTCTTACACAAGAGGACAAAGATACCATGAAATAATTTTTTTTAATAATAAAATAAAAATGAAATAATTTTTTTAGAGGTGTGTAGGATAAAATAAGCACAAGATTTCAAATGCAATTGTTGAAATTACACATGGCAAGAATTTGGTTATTGTATTCCATTGCGTGTTTAAAAACAAATGTCATTAACATAACAATAAGCTAAAACATACCAATGCATGGAATGGCACTGGTGAGAATTTTTAGTATTTTCTTTTTTTTATATAAAAAATTCTTTATATAAAAAAGTCCACAAGTTTTCTAAAAGTCCACAAGGCCCACAAAAAGTAACACCCATATATAATAAGAAAAGGTCTTTGTGTGTCTCTGGCCTGCAATACAAAGCAGACTCCAAACAAACTTATTTTAGGCACAAACAAACAAAGTGCAAAGTACTGTATGTGCAACATGAACAAGCATGCATTTTCATATATGGAATATATATATATATATTATTATATATATATTATCTCTACAGCATCTTTTTGTATATTAATTACTCGTAAAATAGTAAGGCAACTCCATAGTCTCTTGATTGCTTGGCCAGATAGCTTGGCCAAAATATTTATGCTGATTCAAGCTTAACAGGATGGTTTTAATCTGAGTCTGATATAGTCAAAGGAATTTCATTAAACCCTCATCAGTACTACAACTACAAAATACACCAAACATTTGTTAAACTGACAAACAAGTTAATAGAAAACAGATAAATTCTTTTCAAAATCATTTATGCAAAAAACAGCTTCATTATTTTGTGAGCGAATGCTGGTGTCCTCAGCTGTGTTGCCCTAAGGAGTTGAAATCTCGTGACGGCTAATTAAGCATTAACATGATTGATGATTTATTATCCTTGTCAGGATACTCACAAATGTCTCTACAGTATATACTTCTAACCTGAAGCATATACCAAGCGGCCTGTTTTTCAAAAGTAGGACAGCAAAGGCTTGTCTTGGGATCCTCCAAACATGTAAAGAATAACCAACCACTGTGTATGAGTATGATAGAAATTATTTACTTGATTTCCCTTTATAGCATATCACAAGAACCTGAGAAAAGTCTCACTGAAAAATCAAAACATGCAGCATCAACAAATTAGGATGGCTGCCTTTGGTGTCCAGGTGGTTTTGGGTAAGACCAGGTGTGACCTAGTTATCCCTTTAACTATATTTGACAGGCCAAAAGAACATGGATCAAAGGAGCAAAATTATTTTTAAAAAAAACCTCTTGCTTTTAAAGCTACATTTGCATCCTCCTCTCTGCCCACTAGCAAATCCCAACATCCTGCCAAGTCTACTGCCTCGGGTCCTTCAAATGTTTCATGTAGACTCAACCTATAGGTTCAACTCATTTTTCTGTCAGAATAGCCCAATCTCATGGCAATGCATGCATATTTTCAAGGTGGCTTATTATTACAAATTCGCATGACCTCACTCATATGAATTTATGTAAATTTTGGCAAAATCGTATGTATTACTATTACTAGTTGCCAATTCGTATTCATTTGTACGAATTACCTAATGTCACTGGGGTCACAAATCACAAAAAATCATATGGTTGCGGTCATACGAATTTGTACGAAATAGCCACCTCGAACAAATACGTATGAATTAGTCGTGAGATAAATTTTTGGCTCCAGAAAGAACCATTCATTCAAAGTTCTTTAAAGAACCATCTCTTCTTTACCTTTTTATAATCTTGAAGAACCTTCTTTTGCCATGAAGAACCTTATGTGAAACAGAAAGGTCGTTCAGATGTTAAACGTTTCCTTGTGGAAAAATTTAGACAGAAAGGTTCTTCGCATCATGAAGTACATATGGTTGCTAACCAGAATGGAGGTTTTACCTCCGCGGCGTCTGTAGGGTGCACTTGCAGCTGACTGTCGAGTGGCACTTTAACCATAAGTTATTGAGCAAACGCTTTGCCTCGCTGATGTGAATTATTTGACGGCAACAGTCTATTATTTGTATAATGTACTACTAATTGTAACGTTCAGCTGGATGTGCCCATTCAGACCACTGGAGGGCACTCCAGCACCCAGGACTTCTGTTGTGTGTGT
>JAUMHR010000050.1:5309957-5325036 GCA_032361145.1 Enteromius fasciolatus
AAATAAATAAATAAAAAATGCAAATAAAGGAAATGATAATAACAAAACACAATTAATTGCAAAGCAGTTATAAGTCAAAATAATAATAATAATAATATATATTAGCTAAATGTGTGAATTCTGACCACCAAGCTAAGAGCAAAAATCAATATCATTGTAATATTTTTACTTGCAGGAACATTAAACAATAGCAACTATTGTCGTTGTTATAATTACAAAAGAAAGAAATAAAATACCTAGCCTATGTGTAAATAGCCCCCAGGTATAACAGTGTATTACGCATTTTGTTCATTTATGGAGTGTCTACGTCACTTATTGTAGTCCTCTCAAGGCTTGCACTACGCACACTCAGACTCGCGCGCTCTTCTCTCAAGCCCTCCAAAGACGCGGCAAACTCGAGATGCGCGAGCCTCGCAGATGAACTCACCAGCAGCAGGAAAGGCTGAATTTCTTTCAAATAGGATGACTCTTCGTTACCGTTACTTTTTATGTGCATATATTTACTCAGCATCATGTCAAGTTAAGATTAACTTCCTTTATTCGGTTAGCTTATGACGGAATGCAGTTGTTTAGCGGTGATGTAGCCTATAGTTTGTGAGTCTGCAAAAGTGTTTAATTTTCATTGTTGAAATTAACATTGACATTAGTGACAGGTTTGGATTCGCGTTGCGACAGCGGCATCCTCTGAAATGACCAGCAAATGAAGCATAACCTGCAGATAGTTTTTTGTGATGGACTGGAAGGCTTTTTATTTGGGCTGCTGAGCCCTGAAGCTTTATTGTTGCGCCGTTAAGACACGTGTGAAGATTTGACCAGAGCATTAGAAGCATGGAGTGAAACTCTTACACAAGTTTTCGTGAATGGCATGGTCCACGCTCAGGTGTGGAGAAGCTCGGAAAGAATCTCGGAGCGTGCAATACAAGTAACATCAGCAAAACAGTGTTGAGTGAAGATGTTTTCTGAAGAAGGTAATTTCAGTTACACTTCAAACGGCACGGATGAGGACTTGCTATCGGCGCTAGATGACGACTGGAGCGACACCCCGGCTGAGAAACTGTCAAGGACGGGACATAATGTGGTCGCCGTTATTTTGGGATCTATTCTGGTATTCGGGATCTTGAACAATTTTGTCGTCCTCGTTCTGTTTTGTAAATTCAAGACCCTGCGGACCCCTGTGAACATGCTTCTGCTCAACATCAGTGTGAGCGACATGCTCGTCTGTCTGTTCGGAACCACGCTCAGCTTCGCGGCCAGTATCCGCGGCAGGTGGCTGGTGGGGAAACACGGGTGCATGTGGTACGGCTTCGTCAACTCATGCTTTGGTGAGTTTTAAAATTTGAAAAATTAAACATAGGATGCAAGACGCGCAAAGGTATAGTATATATCTATCTAGGTATCTATCTGTCTGTCTTTCTATCTATTTCTAATGAACAAAACTGGGGATCAACATGATTTTGTTTAAAGGAATAGTTCACCCAAAAATGAAAATATTGTAATTATTTAGTCACCCTCAAGTAGTTCCAAACCTGTATGAATTTCTCTGTTCTGCTGAACACAAAGGAAGAACGTTTGTAACCAGGCTGTTTTGGGTCACCATTGACTTCCATAGTATTTTTTTTTTCCTATTTCCTACAATCGAAGTCAATGGTGACCCAAAACAGTCTGGTTACATTTGTTTGTTTGGCAGAACAAAGAAAATCATACAGGGTTGGAACTAACTGAAGAATCACAATTTTATTATTATTATTATTATTATCCATCAGAATTTTGCTTAGAATTGAGATGACTGTTCTTTCACCATTCAAATATTTAGTCAGTGCTCTAGAAAAGCTGCACTACACATTAAAAAAGTTATTGTATGCTCACCAAGTCTTCATTTATTTGATCCAAAGAACAGCAAAAGCAGTAATATTTTAAAATATTTTACTATTTAACATTTTTAACACGTTTTTTCTAGGCCTAATTTAATATATTTTAAAATTTACTTAAAGATTTCAGTTCTGCATTTTTAGCTTCATTACTTGGTGAGCAGAAGAAAATTCCTTAAAAGCATAAAAAATCTCACTGTTCAAAAACGTTTGCCTGGTATGTATATATAAATATATTATATGAATATAATTACTTTATAGAAACGATTTGCTCATAAAGACAGCTGTGAGTTCTTTATCAAACTGTCACTCAGTCAGTCACTATTTCAAAAATCACAAAATTATTAGCCTGATTCGTTTTTTTTGAGTTGCACGAAATAGACTTAATTTACTCAATATAGACTCAAACAGACATATGAAACATTATTATTATATTTTGCATTCACATTTTGATTTCCTGATCACCATTAAGAAAACATTAAAATCAATCAATCAATCAATCACTTTTACTTATATAGTGCTTTTAGCAATACAGATTGTAGCAAAGCACTGAACATTATCAAATAAGAGAACAGAGTGATGGTAATGTATAATAACAAGATTAAACTGTTTATTTATTAAATGCAGAGAAGGTCCCTGTAATCAAAACAATGATAATCACTAGAAATTAGGTGCCCCCAACTAAGTAAGCCATATAAATTTAAACATTCAATTAGTCAATCAGTGAGGGTATATTGTTAATGAAGTAATGCTAAATATAACTTCAGCTGATCATTATGGATGACAAACAACACAGGAAAATACAAAAACAGATAAGAGTGTAAGCCTTGGGTTAAGGCACTGATGATTATTTATGCATAACAGGTCATGCAGAATATGTGCTTTAGAAGTGCTCTTAAATTATGCATGCAAATAAGTAACTAGTGAATAGTGAGCACTGATCCCTATACTAATTTGTTCACATCAAATTATTTATTTCAGGACATCATCAAAATCAGGGTTTGTCAGATTTATCTCTTGTCAGTGTACAAACTTGGCAAAATAGGGTTATGGTAACTCTCTTTCTTTCTCCCACACACTTTCTACTATTGACTGCAGCATTATTACCTCTTTGGACTGAAACAAATATTTTAAGAAAGGCCATTTTGAACCACCCTCTGTAAATCATTCTGTAATTGCTGAAAAGTATTTTAAAGTTTTAGATGGATTAATTTGGCCTTTTAAATCATGCATGTTGAGTTATCTTAAGGGAGATCATCCCTGGAGTGCAATAAATATTCTATAAAGCATTTAGGTGCAAGTTGAAAAATGTACTACATGTTTAATTTACTTGCAGTCTCTGAGAAGTTGGGAAAGCAGCTGTTGAAGTGTAGTTGAGAAACACAAGACTGCAGATGGAATTAAATGTGTAGGCACCTTTGTTAGGCCTACATATTTGTGTGTGTGTTGTGCTATATAACCATTTGCCAGTGTCTTCTTTTTTTCTTGCTTTCTTTTTTATCATGTCAAGATGCTGATGCTGTCCATTCAAGTGCAATCAACTTGCATTTTCATTTAATAAACCTGCCCTATGTTGCATTTTTAAGGCCTGTTCTATGTCATAAAGGTCATGAAAAACTGAATAAGAGACACATTTCTTTATAGAGCAGCAAAGATGACTGGGCTATTAAGTAACCTATAGTCAAACTGTGTAAAAAAAAAGCTTGACCATTTAATTCTTGCATAACATTCTCATTAACACATTAATTAGAAAATCTAGCAGTTGTCATCTTATATTGTGAAAGCATGCTCATTTGTATGTGTGTGAGACCAGGTTAGAGAACCGCATGTATCCATGTTAATCTCAAATTAACCTTATTTCTTTTCTTCACTCAAGCATGTTGGGCCTAAATCCTTATGAGCAGAGTATCCTCTTAAGTACAGATAAACATGATTAAACAGCTTTGAAGATAAGAACATGCTGTCCTGTGAATATTAGGGAATTGATTGCATAACTCATCTCTTCCCAAGCAAAGCCGGGGCTGAGGAACTTTAGATCTGAGGCCAAGAAGCTCAGGACCGGCCCTCGTGACAAAAGCACTTTCAGAGAATATGTGAACACATCTTGTAATTGGAAATTATCAACAGATGATTGATGCGGAGAGAATATTTCCTTTCCAGAAGTCTCTCATCTTCAACAGATGACTTATATGATGCATTATCCTGACACCCACCTGTTTATACTTCTGAATAGTCTCTCCAGTTAGCAACTGTAATGTAGCAGATTATCAATTTTGATTTGCAAAACATTTTAATTACTTAATTCTCTCATTAAGAATGAGAAATGTGTAAAACTCAGTCCAGTCCACTAAATTTCTCAGCACTGAAGGAAGATTCATTGCTTCATTGATTCATTGCTATTGATGAATTGGAAGAAGAAATAGAAAAATGCCTTGGGTTACTTGACTGTAACCCTGTTCCCTGAAAAAGCGGAGCAAGATGCTGCGTGAAAGCGCTAATGAGAACACTCTTTGTTCGACGGTTGTTGAAGCATGTGTGTCAAACATGCCAAAGTTTGGCTTATATAACCATGGCCAGGTGACGTCACTTGATAATGTGCACCTGGGGGTTATAAATAGGCATGAACCGAATACATCCTCAGGTCAATTATGTCTGAAAAGATGTCCCGTCACGCCTACAGTGCGGCATTGGAACGCAGCTCCTCGTTCCCACTTTTTCAAGGAACATGGTTACATTGAAGCTACACTTCAATTCTGCCTGAAAACGCTAATGGGAACGAGAATACCAATGCCGCTGCACTGAAAGTGTCTGGACCACCAGGGTTGTTTAGTGTGTCCGCACAATCATCAAAGAGGTCGAGACCTGACTCTGGGATGCTGACTCGAGGACCCGTGAGCCTGGAGTAGCATGGACATCCAGACTATAGAGATGCAATAGCATCTCTCCCCCAATGTGACATTGTCTATCTAGTGGCAGCCACCCCCCGGTTGCAGCCCCCATAGCATATAAAAAGCTGCTCCAACTTACACCACTGGCTAGTGTGGTAGACGTAAATCTGCAGAGCACGTACTGGACACAGTAAGTGAAGTCTTTCCTGTTTCGAAGCAGTAAATGACAGGGGACAGAAGGCTTCGAGAACAACTGGGTGCATGGTCGAGAATGGAACTTTCGGAGGGTGAGACTGACAGAGCCTGCAAATCTCCAATTCTCTTCAGAGAAGTAATGGCCATTAGAAAAACCATCTTAAGGGTCAGAAACCTAACAGGCGCTGACTCTAGTGGTTCCAAAGGGGTATCAACCAGACCCTCAAGCACAATAGCTAAGACCCCTTGAAGGGACTATCGCCCTGGTGGGTGACCTCAACTATTTAGTTTCACAAATAAAGCGGACATCTAAAGGGTGATTTCCCACAGAAAACCTATCAATTAGAACATGGCAAGCCGAAATGGCGCCCACATACGTTCTAAGAGTGCTAGGACATAAGCCCGAGGACAGTTTCTCTTGCAGAAACTCCAGCACTAAAACAATCTGGCAGTGGACTGGATCTACATGGTTTGCCATACACCAACTTTGAACACCATTCCATCTGAGGGCATAAGTTCTTCTGGTAGATTGAGCCCTAGCACTTAGAATAGTTTCTATTACATTGGCTGGAAGACCAGCATCTCTTAGTTGTTCCCTCTCAGGGGCCAGACATGAAGGTTCCAGAGCTCAGGCCGGGGGTGCAATATTTCCCCTGTGCCCAGCATACGACCCCCAAATACATTGTCCTCTGAGGAGGAGAGAAAACGCTTTTCTTGGCGTTGCATCTCAACCCTAGAGATTTGAGGTGAGCTAAGACGACATCCCGATGTTGAAGCACTGGCACTTGAGACTGAACCAAAATTAACCAGTTGTCAATGTAATTCAAAATATTTTGTATGTGTGCGGGGTGACAAGGCTAGGCCAAATAGAAGGACCCGATACTGGTAAGCTTCGTCCCCGAAAGCAAACCTCAGGAACTTCCTGTGTTGTGGCATTATTTCTATGTGAAAATAAGCGTCCTTCAGATCTAGAATTGGACGTGACCCCCTGTCTTTCTTGGGAACCTAGAGATACCGACTGTAGCCTGACCTTAGCTCTGGCAGTGGAACATGTTCTATGGCCCCTTTCCCCAGCAAAGTATGCATTTTGGTGACCGAGCGCTTAACATTTTTCTGGAGACCACCACTCCCCGAAACACCAGTGGTGGCGGAGATAAGACCTCCCCAGGGGGATACACCCATTCTCCTTGTGCTTTTCACGCCTCAAAGGAACCGGACCTGGTCGGGACCAGGTGGCCAGTGGCCCGGGTGGCTGGTCATATAGCCCTGTGCCTTTGCATCAACTATAGACGAATGAATTGAAGTCAAAGGTGCAAAAACATGGGATGAATAAGGATTACTCCATAAACGAGTCACCTCATCGTGGAGGTCACCAAAGAAGGGGAGAGACTGTAGCTGAGGCCACTCCCCCTGGCCACTTGACAGAAATCTGTCATCAAGTTTTGAGCACTTGGGTGTCTCTTGCGGCCAGTCGAGGTGTAAGTGTTCGACTGCCCTAGGTACCACCTCAAGTAACTCCTCATACACTTCTTTATCACAAGAGGAGTGCTCTGAGGTAACACTTTCTATTTCACCAGAAGCAGGAGGAATTCTCCTTTAAAGAATGCAAGCCGGGTGAAAAGCACTTTAACTTAGATGAGATAGCGTGCTCTTCCCCCAAACACTCAAAACAGAAAGTGTGGCGATCGTGATCAGAGAGAAATCTTTCACATGGAGGCACACATCTCCTTTTAAACTCTAACATTATAAGTTTTACTTTCGCTTTCTCTCCCTTTTTTTTTTAAACTGCTGCGCTGTATTAAAGACTTTCCTTGCACACATGTACACAAAATGCGGTCCTTGAAGACAAAAAGACCCAAGGATGTATCCGGTTCATGCTTATTTATAACCCCCAGGTGCACATTATCAAGTGATCTCAGACTGCCTTGATGGTTTATAAATGCCACTACTGTCATACTGTCCGAGCGAACCAGAATGTGACTGTCCCTCAATTGTGGTAGGAAACGCGGCAGGCGTGCCATACTGCCAACATTTCCAGGCAAATGATGTGCAAACTGCTGTGCTTCACTGACCACAGGCCGGAGAGCCTTCGTGAACCGCACTCCATTCCGTCATAGAGGCGTCTGTCACGATTACTTTCCTCCTGCTGGCCACACTGAGAGGAACTCCTTCTCGCAGCCACTGAGCATTTCTCCATGGACGCAGGGTTGTAACACAGGCTTTGGTTACATGGAGCGTGAGACCCCCATGACGCCACGCCTGTGGCGGCACCCATGCTTTCAACCAGTATTGCAGAGGCCGCATATTCAAGAAGCCTAGCTGCATCACCATTGAGGCTGCTGACTTTAGACCCAGCATTTTCAGAAAGGTTTTCGGCGGGCGAGTGGTCACAGCTTTAAAAGAGGTTGCGCATCTCGATATGTTCGTCAGTCTACAAGGCTTAGACGGATGGGCGGGTTTGGCTTTCCAGCCAATCGCAGTAGAGCGGCCACAGACTCGTCCAGCAGTGGCAGCTTCTCGTAGCCCTTTCCGTCGGTGCCATCAAGTGACGCAAAGGCATTTGCAGCGGGGCTTCTCAGTCGCAATGAGTAGGGCACCTTCCACGATTTCGTCAGCTCAGTGGACTTAAGAAAAAAATGGCGTAGCTCTCTGCCGACATGTCATCTTGTAGCTCTTTATCGCTGATGCCGAAGAAGAGGGACGGAGGTCTTCGTGGGCAAAGCGGACAGATGGGGACTCTACAGGTGGAGGCGGTGAGGCACGCGGGAGCTGAGCCGGCGTAATGTCACTAACCTCGGGGAGCTGCCCTCTGCCCGCTGTCTCTTGTGAGACGGGAGGGCATGAGGGCTGGGGTCGCGTTGTGAAAAGGACGCTATCCTGGCGCGTAGAGTAGCCAGAGTGAGGAGCTCTTAGAACAAGCACTCCGATCCAGAGAGCGCGACCTCAGCGTGAGACAGTCCCAAGCAGGCGACACACTCCTCGTGCCGGGCAGCTCCGCAGATAGTGCAGCGGCGACCGGGTATGATGCTCCTCAGAAATTTGCTTTTTAAGAAATTTGCTCTTTCAGATGCCTAATACCGGACAGTGTAGGCAAGGGATTTCTCCAGCTGCAGGCGATCTGATGGGCAGGCTTCCAGTCAGGACCAGCAAAGGCTTTGTCGCTGAAGGAGACGAATCTAACTTTGCCGGTGAAGGCGCCAGCATATATATATACACTGACACCGCCCACTTTGGCGGGCTTCGGCTGGAGTGACGTCCATTGGTCGCTCTAACACGGCCCCCTGCCGATTGGTTTAATCTAAACCACTGCAAGCGACCACACTGTAACAATAAAAAGCTGGCCGTTGCAGTTTCACTGCGTGATTGAATAGGCTTCAGTTAGGAGGAAAATAGGAGTATTTCCCATAAGCGTCTTAGCACACACAGTACGAGTGGAGTATCGACAGGGAACTAGTATTGAATCTTTTTGGAATCTGACAGATCAAATATAAATGCCATTCGATTTTGTGAGATTTACAATATGGTTTTGATTTTACATTAATGGATCATTCGAACATGCATTTCATGTGCTGCTTTTAGACACACAGACTGCACGGTTCTGTGTTTACTGCTCCCTATGGAAAATTCAGAAACGTAGCACAAGAAAGCTTTTCAAACAAAACATTTCACACTATATACAGTATGTGTTTAAAGTACATCTACTATGCACTAATAATGTGTCCATTTGTACACAGTTTGACTTACAAGTCCAAATACTTTTGGGCCCACTGTAAATGTATATAGAACATCATGTATATTTATATAAAATACATACAGGGGTTGGACAAAATAATATGAACATCCATTATGAGGGGTTAATATAACTTGTAAGCTGAAATGAAAAAGAAAAAATAAATAAACAGATAGATATATATACAAATACATTTTAAAAATCTTTTTGCTGTCTATATTTTCTACATTAAAACCAGTGTAGTATAAGTTGTGTGTAGTATAAGATATTAGTGAAATGGGTCCGACTTCCAAAAATGGTAAATAATTTGGGCCCATACAATGTCTTTAACCTTGACAGACCAATTTTTTTTTTTTTATGTTTTAAGGATGAGAACCTTTACAATTATGACTATAAACTCAAAGCTTGCCAAGACTCCATCAGCAACAAAAATCAAATGATTCATATAACTTAAAAGTATGATTTTGGCAATATACATATAGTAAATATAAAGGTAACTGATTGCAGAACTCATTGTCAAGTTTTTGAACAATATATGATCTCATATTTTAGTAATATAATAGTTTGCTAAATTAAATAAGCACACCATTTAAATGTATTTATATTTTTACTTACAAAAATTGTTGAAACGTGAGATAAAAGGGGACCATTCTGACCGGTTCAAGCTAACAGGAAAGCATCTGTAACTGAAATAGCCACATCCTGCTGTGCAGATGAGTGTCTTTGAATGCAACATGTTCAATTTTGAAGTGGATGGTCTATAGCTGAGGACCCATCTGAACACCCCCAGTACTTTGTTTGTTCCATGTTAGAGGGTTGTTCCAACTTCAGTTAATCTGAGAAACTGATGTAAAATTTGATTTGCTTGAGGGAGGTCTACACCAAAGGCATGCATGTCTTGGAGCGATGTGAAAAATTTCAGCTTCATCTCAGTTCTGTAAAATCATGGTCATGGTCACTCGCTGTGGAGTTACTTTATATGATTTCAGATAGACATAGCTCTCTAAGGCAAAACCAAAACTAATTACAGTAGATAGTAAATCAAAATGTTTCTTTCATTTGTAGTGAGATATATTTTCTATTGTTTCAGAAAAATGCATGTTTTTCCAGTTATTTAAATGAGACTAACATCAACAAATATTTTTTAGTCTATAACCCCTACAAATGATATGCAAATGCTGAAGTAACCATACCATTCATCACTGTTGAATCTGATGCTATTATCCACTTGTAGCTGACTTTGTGTATGCTGCATGTAAATATGTTGAGAAGCCCAAAGGGCTAAAGAAAGGCCAATAATAGTGGTGAGAATGTAAACATTAAGAAAATAAACAAGGTAGTATAAATTTTCTCATGTATTTCTCTGGAAAGCTTTACTCTATAGTTTACAAACATAGATCTTAATGTACTATTGGAACTTAAATAAATGTTGTGAGTTTAATACAAGCTAATCTTTGTTAACAACACTTGTTACATAATGTTGTATACAACATTAAATTCCTTCCTTTTTAATCTGATTGGCCAAGCAGCATTTCAAGATTGTTCATATTTAGTCCAGTAAGACTAACAATTTTTACTGTTTGTATCACTCCTCTTTTCTGTGTTTGCATGTTCCACATACGGTAAGCTGTTAGTGTGTCTATTAATGGTGGGGATTTTACAGTTACTATGTTACACCAGTACTGTAAGTCTTTAAAGGGTTGGTTAACCCAAAACCGTATTTTTGCTACAATGGAGGTTCCCTAAGGGAACCCTCAACGGTGTTCTAACCACTATTCAGACTTCTTTTCCCATAATGCCTCATACCTGAGTCGGAGGGCATGCAACTGTCACTTGGCCACACCCATGGCTTGTTATCTCCTCTACTTAAGCTGAACTCTGGAATCAGTGTGAAGTCTTGATTTGCTCTGGGAGTCATTTCTGAGAATTATTTCTTATTGTTTGTCTGTGGTTTTGATTCTGGACTGTATCCTCGTTTATAATTGTTTTCTGCCTGCCCCGACCTTGCCTGAGTACACCACTACAATTCTGCCTCGCCCACATTGCTCTGTTTTTTTCTGGTACTGACCTTGCATGTGCGACCGTCCAAAAAGGGCTGCAAAAGGATCCGACATTGTCCGGTGCCTCGTTTTACTTACCTTTAAAGCATCCTTGGTGTTTGTTACTTTTGTCTTTCGAATGATGGGGGTTAACCCTCTGGAGTCTAAGGTGATTTTGGAGCACTTGAGATGTTTGGACATGCTCTGATTTTTGTGCTTTTATCAGCTTCTTATAGCAAATTATTGACCAACATGTATTTTTTTGTAATCAATTGTTCTACAACAACACGTGACAAAGATGTGTTCAGACATGGTTGCATTTTTTAGGAAAATAATATGCGTGGTTAGTTGGGAAAATAAAAGTAGCTGAAATAAGGCCATGAAACACATACTTAATAGTAATGCACAATACTGTGAGTAACCAGTGTACTAGGCTGGAATATTTACTTCAGAATTATGTGAAAATCATTCCACTCACTTTTTCTGAGAAAACAATATATTGATTTAAATTATAAATCAATATATTGAAAGCCTGTATGCGAGGGAGTGAGAATGGCCATTAATATTCAAAGATTCTCACCTGAAGAGACAAAGACCCCTCCCCTAATGGCCCATTAGTGACAGTAACAGGTAAGGCATGTAAGAGAGAATGTAAGAAGATTGAAAAAAAAAACAGTTATTTACAAATGATTTGTTTTTTTATTTACAACACCGTATAATTAAAATATACATAATACAGGTCAAAGACACATTATTGAGCACACTGATCTAACTACAGAGATGTTAACGGACCCTGAATCAATGCTGAAATCAGATTCTGTTCAACAAGTGAAACCTCTACATGATACCTGATATTTAAGTGTTTTCTGCTTCTTTTCAAGAAAAACAAAAGCTTGTTTTACCATAGAATCTCAGTGTTAAACATCTGATGTTGGTAACAGCAGTCCTAAAGGGTAAACAGCACGAAGAGAAGAGACAGGCCTCTGAAAAACAAACAACAAAACATCTGTCAGCATGCTAATATCAGTATATGTAGGGTATATATTTATATAGAATGATTTTGTAGTCATAGACTGATGTACGCAGGGGTGTCAAAATTAATAGTTTCTACCATGCATCGCGATGCAGACGAGGACGATTCAGTATCGGTTCAGTAATAGACCATAACCGGTTATAACGTACTGACGCTTCTGATGTCATTTGCCACATAAACGCTTTGTCACAATAGAAAGCAATGCCTCATGCCGGTTTCACACTGCACGGTGAGCAGGGCGTAAGCAGCACGTATTTTTCCGGCGCCCATGTTAACAGATGACAGCTTTCACACAGCACGCATGGGCGGCGGCGCAGCAGCGTGTAGCAGCAGAAGAGCAGGAGCGGCTGTGTCGCGATAGTTTCTGCGCCGAGTCTATTTTTTCTGGCCCGCTTATACGCTCAATTCAAGTGACAGTGCGTTGTTCTTGATCTAAACTGATGATCTAAAAGATGTAGTGCTTTTGACAGATAATGAGTCAAAGATGATCGTTGCAGCTCAAATCGGAACATTCCCTCACGGTAAATGCTTCGTGTATACAGTGAATCTGGCATTGCAGCGCGCTTAAAGTGGCCGCGCTATCCCGGCTTTTGGCTAAAATCCGCCGAATATCAACATTCCTTAGGCTCCATTGCAGCACCACAGCCACTGTCTAAAAGTCAAACAGCAATGTTATAGATATATAGATATATGTAATAGATATAACTCTCATGTCTGTGCGTCACGTTTTCGCTGAGTTTCAGTTTATTTTATTGACGTGTTTTAATCTGAACATCACGGAGAACGAGACAGCAGAACACACCCTGTTAATTTTCTTTATTTACCAAAAGCAGAATGTTTTGTTGATATTGGGATTTGATACAAATAAAAATAGACCCTTTGCAGATTTAAATACTGTATTACTCATATATGTACGATAATATATGACAGAGCAGTTTCAGGTTTTTTTTTGCTGACATCTGAAAAAATGCCACATGCTTCCGCGGGCGGCATAGCCGACCTCAGACCGTTAAAAAGTGTCCAGACTCCTCCAATCTTACCTTCGGACTAAGTGAGTGTTTGCTGTATACACTTTGGAAGACGTTAAATAAAGTATGTGTATCCATAAAAATGTTGTAATGTGCGTTGCGTGATTAGTGACAACCTTAGAGAGAGAACAAAACAAAATGCTGTTCACAAATTACAAGCACAAAATGAGGATTTGTAAAGAAAAATGTCAGAGGATTTCGATACAAGCAAATAGTAGACTGTCACATCCACGAGCTCAGTAACCTAAACACACTACATCTCCCAGCATACCTCTTACTATTCACCTGCACTCCGTCATATCTCACACCCAATCAGCTAGACCTGCATACACTTACCTGCATCCTTCATAAGCACGCTCTCTCAAAATACTCACCGTCTGGCCTCGAGGTTGCAAGCTTCCCATGCTGGTGTCAACCTGTCAATCTTGGTCATCCGGTTCATCATCTACCTACAAGAGAAAGGAAAGAAGGACATTTAAGATACGCATGTTTTAACTGCTTATGCAGCTATTTTCAGTATATGTTTTGCCTGGGAGCCATTGCTTTGAGAATAAATACTTAAATAAATACTTACCTGTTTGATTGAACCCACATGTCTGCCTCCTTGACCAGATGTGACAGAGACTGGTTTTCCTTTGCTAAAGTAAGAGAATGTTGTTTCCTTTAATCCTACATATCCCAGAGGGGCACATGTGGCTTCCATGTCCTATAACATACACCAGGACTGCTTCCAGTTAGCAGATTTGGAGAAAAAGTGTTTATTAAATTTGAAATATGAATAATTTTTTTTCAAAAACACTTAGATTCACTATCCAGAGCTGTGTGAGGGACGTTTTATTACGTTTGTGCACTCTGTATTTAATATGTTTGGACTGTGGAAGAGAAACACCTGCCCTAGTGCAACTATAGATCTAAGAAGTGCCAGAACAATTATTAATATAACTCTGATTGGATTTGTCTGAAAGAAAAAAAGTCACATACACATAGGATTAGAAGGCTTAGAACAGTGCATCCCAAACTTGTCCTGGAGGCTCCCTTGTCCTGCACATTTTATATGTCTACCTACATATAGGGAGTGTTTTCTGCTTCCATCAGCCTCAATGACATGTAGCACTGCCAATTGACTATTCATTCTTTCAGTTGCTTGATGTATACTTTGTCCATTATTGTTTGACACAACAAAAACACAACATCAATCACAAAATCCTCCATGTTCCTGTTGTTCACGTTGTTAATCTGTTTTTTCTTGTTTTTTACTGTACTTTTAATTCTGGAACTAAAGCGGTGCAAAAGGCCTTTTTGACTTGGTTTAGAACTATTTCTGTTCACAGAGCAAAAATAGACACTTTATTTACTGTTAAAAATCATAATTCCAACTTCCTTCTATGAACTGTTTTATCAAACTAAATTAAAGCTTTGCAAATGGATCTGACTGCCTCTGACAGTTCATTACAGAAAACTTGCCAGAACAGGATCCAGCAGCTGTATACCAATTGGCGAGCGAAATCTCACAGCAAGCCTCGGGCCTTCTCACGCACCAACAACAGCTGGAGAAGTTAACCACTCTGACTATGGAACTGGTAAGAGCCATGCAAGCTCTTACCGCTTCCGCATCCACCTCCGGAGACACTTCCGCCGGGACTGCGAGCGCACCACCACTCACTGCCGCACCCACGGTTCAATTCAGATCCGTCTTTCGCTCCCGGATAAATTTGGCGGTACTCCTGGTCGGTGTAAGGGCTTCCTGATGCAGTGCACGAATTTATAAGTCAACAGCTCCAATGTTACCCGACTGAGGACAGCAAGGTTGCTTTTGTTTGCTCATTGCTCTCTTGCCAAATGTTGTACCCGTCCTTCCATCATTTCTTGCGGCAGTTCCGGGATGTGTTTGAGCACTCAGCTGGAGGAAAGGACCCCGGTGATGAACTAATGTCTCTCAAACAGGGAAATGCTACCGCGGCTGACTACTCACTGGCATTCAGGACACTAGCCGCACAAACAGGCTGGGGTGCACATCCATTGAAATCTATGTATCGTCGTGGGCTATCAGAGGATTTGCATGCAAATTTTATTGATGAAATCTTTGCTAAGAGAAATCGTCTTCCACTTCTTGCATGTGAATCCCGGGTGGCAGTAGAGGCCCTAGACGGTCGCCCTATCGGCTATGGTAGAATAAACACCACAACCGAGGATGTAAAGCTACAAGTCGGCACTCTGCATCAGGAAACGTCTAGGTTACTGTCGTAACCCACGTTCCCTGAAGGAGGGAACGGAGACGTTACATATGGGATCTCGCAT
>JAUMHR010000050.1:5328510-5346604 GCA_032361145.1 Enteromius fasciolatus
AAAAGACTCGAAGGCGATTGGTCTCTCATGCGAGATCCCATATGTAACGTCGAAGTGATTCGACTGAAAGGGTAACAATTTGTCTATTCACCATAAACTCACCCACAGATCATCTCATCCTCGGCTGGAACTGCACAACCCGACAATATCCTGGAGGAACATAAACAAATCACCCACAGGTGACTGTCAAGAGAACTGTTTCATCCACATCATGCACTCTGCTGAATTAGCTACTCCTCACCACCGCTCACGGAGAATCAGGAAAACTACCCCTGGAATATCAAGACCTCCGTGAGGCCTTCAGTAAGGAAAAGGCAACACAGTTACTACCACATCGTCCCAATGACGCAATTGAACTACTTTCAGGAACAATGCGTGTTCCCGTTGTCTCAACCTGAAACGGAGGCCATGAACATTTCAGAGGAGCTAGGTAAGGGATTCATTCGCCCATCCACATCACCTGCTTCAAGTTTTTTCTTTGTCAAAAAGAAAGATGAAGGTCTCTGGCCCTTCATAGATTAAAGAAGCCTGATCGAAATAACAGTTAAATACCGATATCCACTTCCACTGGTACCAGCAGCTTTGGAGTCCCTCCGACAGGCAAAGTTTTTCACGAAGTTGGACCTCCGCAGCGCCTATAATCTTATACGAAAATGTGAGGGGGATGAGTGGAAAATGGCCTTCTCCACGACAACTGGCCATTATGAGTACCTGGTCATGCTCTTTGGACTTTCAAACAGCACCTCTGTCTTCCAGGCCTTCGTGAATTACATTTTCAGAGACATGTTAAACCAATACCTAGTAGTTTATATTGATGACATCCTTATTTACTTCAACAATTACTCTTCCCACATCCAACATGTCCGTTCTGTCCTCAAACGCCTCATAAAGCATCAACTCTACGCCAAACTACAGAAGTGTGACTTCCATCAGAGCAGTAGGAAGTAGCATTCCTTGGATAAATCATTAGCCCAGAAGGAGTCACCATGGATGGCTGAGAGAAATTATGATGTCGGGGACAAAGAAATTATTAGCTCTAAAAGTAGCTCTTGAGGAGTGGAGACATTGGCTACAATGCAAAACGACTAAACCCTCGCCAGGCTCGCTGGTCGTTATTCTTTACACATTTCCAGTTTCGGATTACCTACCGCCCCGGGACAAAGAATGTTAAAGCAGACGCCCTGTCTCGGATTCACGAAGGACCATCACAACCTTACACCCGGGACCCATCCTACCATCATCATTGCACCTGTCCGGTGAGATGTGATCACAGAAATAGAGGAAGCAAACACTGCAGATCCACCCCCGCTAACTGTCCTGAAAACCTGCTCTTTGTGCCAGAAACTCTCCGTGTTCGCTTGCTTCACCAGGTCCATGACACTCCGGACAGTTCCGGACACCCAGGTATTACTGCCACCATCTGGTGGCCTACCCTGAACCATAATGTTATACAGTTTGTCAAAGCCTGTCCAACCTGCAACATCTCAAAATCTCCACGTCAACGTCCAGCTGGACTTCTGCAGCCTCTACCTGTCACACATCGGCCCTGGTCTCACATCCCATGGATTTTGTTACAGATTTACCTCCCTCTAACCACTTTGCCAACATTCTCACCATCATAGACCGCTTCTCTAAGGCCTGACATCTTATACCCCTAGTCAAACTGCCTACAGACTGGGAAACAGCAGAGGTTGTCGTTAAGCAAAAATTCTGCTTCTATGGCCTTCTGGAAGACATAGTCACCGACAGAGGTCCACAATTCACATGAAGGGTATGGAATTCCTTTTGCTCTCAGCTAAACATTAATGTCAACCTAACATCTGGTTATCACCCCCAGTCAAACGGTCAAGCAGAGAGACTAAACCAGGAACTGACATGATTTTTCAGATCATACTGTTATCAGAATCAACAGGATTGGAGCAAATACCTCATCTGGGTGGAATATGCTCAAAATTCACTCAGAAAACCAGCAACTGGACTGACTCAGTTTCAAGTGGTGCTGGGATTTCATGGGAGCCTGAATATTCGATTATTAAAGCTTTGCAAATGGATCCGACTGCCTCCGACAGTTCATTACACATAGACATGAAGTTGGATATGTATGCATACGTTTAAAATCCTCTGTTTTTAGATATTTAATATTGTTTGAAATTACAACATGATTTTCTTCAAGTAATTCTGAGACTTTATTAATCGAAACTTGAATAAAGGTTTGGAGTTTACTGCCTCTAGTGTTAATTATTTTTTTGAGAAAATTCAGTGATATGTACTTATTGGTACGTATTTCGAATCTTGCTTAAAAGTGCACCAAGGTTTGCACTTTTATTAAAAAAGTTCTGTTGGTTTTCCATATACGTATAACACCAGAGCTGAGCACAAAGTAAGGTGCAGTGTCTGGCTCTATTCAACAACACACTCAAGATATGAAAATTACTCTGTAATCCCCTGCTGGGTGTTTCTGCAGTGCAAATATGTTTGGCTCTACTCTTGTGTGCCGTTTCTTGCACACACAGTGACAAATGTGACAGCCTAAGATTCCATCAACAGACTCAAAGATTAGCAGATTTGAAAAGATCTTTATTAACACAGGTCTTTGCAGACTTAAGGGGAGAAAACAAAGGAACAGTTTTATGTGCCCTTCCTATTGTGGTGAATATCTATTGAATTTATATCCGTAATGATTTTTTATATCTGAATTTTAGAGACAAATCTGTTTTGGAGTGATATGAATTAACTTTATTTGCGTACAAATGTTTGAAAAAGAATTTTTCATCAACCAGTCTTAAAATTTCTCCCTTTATGCTGTTTTTTTTAAATAGCTACAGTATGCACCTGGGAGTCATTTATAATATTTGTTTTGAAAATCGTAACATTGCTTTGACATTAAGCTCTTCCCTTGGGACTAATATGAATAGTAAAGCAGATTGTATTTTTATTCCCTTTAATTATTGCCTCAAATTGACCATTTATGTACTCTATGTGGAAATAAGTTTACATGGACATTTAAACCAAACCACTGGTATTGTCAGATTTGTGCTGGTTTGCTAACATTTATTATCCTTTCAAAGGTCAAGAGTTAATTTATGTGGACTGAATTTTCACATTAGGGTTCAAGAATGAATGAATAAAGAAATTAACTAATGAATGAATACATAACAATTGTGACATAATGTTGTGGCTTTGTATTTATATGGCAAGTGTGAACATATACTAATTTCTTCTTCTTTTTTTTAAACAGGGATTGTGTCATTGATCTCTTTGGCAGTCCTTTCGTATGAACGTTACAGCACTTTAACCGTTTACAACAAGAGGGCCCCAGACTACAGCAAACCCTTGTTGGCCGTCGGGGGCTCCTGGCTCTACTCGCTGTTCTGGACGGTTCCCCCCTTGCTGGGCTGGAGTAGCTATGGACTGGAAGGGGCAGGAACCAGTTGTTCGGTTACATGGACGGCCAACACCCCGCAGTCACATTCCTATATCATCTGTCTGTTTATTTTCTGTTTGGGAATCCCCGTGCTGGTCATGGTGTACTGTTACAGCCGGCTCCTCTGTGCTGTCAAACAGGTATATTCAGTCACAATTCAAAGTAAATCTTACACTTTAATTATGCATGTATAATTTCAACACAACAGGAAAAGGAGTTTAAACAAGTCAGATTTCTCAGCACTTTCTAATCCTCTCTGGAGCTAAACAATGACGCTCTGACTCAAGCTCAAACTAGGTCAATATCTCAAGACTCCAGATAAAGTTTAAACTGCCTCAAATGATGTTCAAGCCAGTGATATCTGGAATCCACAAGCTGTACTATGCAGAAAAATTAGATAAGTCAGCGCTGTTATGTACTTTTTTGAAAAATAGGTCACAAAAATGGATAATGTGGCCTCTTGAAATATAGAAGTGTGTGAGACTTTTTAGATTATACATAAACTATACATAATTAATTGTAGCATTGTATTTGGAATGCAGTTGATCTGCTCCATGTACAGTTCACACATCTGCAAAATTGATTTTAGGACATCTTTATGAATATCAATAAATTATATTCCTAAATCTGGAGTCACTGGTTTCTCTAAACCAGATGGCATTTGTGTATACTGAAGACCAGTTCTGCATCATCTGCTGGTGAAAACAAAAAAATATAATTTAATGTACGTGTTTTTCCTCAGGTTGGGCGTATCAGGAAGACAGCAGCACGGCGGAGAGAGTACCACATTTTATTTATGGTCATCACAACAGTGGTGTGCTACCTTTTGTGCTGGATGCCTTACGGGGTTGTTGCAATGATGGCCACGTTTGGACGTCCCGGGATCATCACCCCCATTGCGAGCGTGGTACCATCTCTCCTTGCCAAAAGCAGCACAGTTATCAACCCAGTAATTTATATCCTTATGAACAAACAGGTTAGACTTTTTTTCCAACTTTTTAATGAGCACTAAATCATGGGATTTGACTTCTTATTACATACACTGAACCAGCATAGGTTCATAAAAGTTTACATTTCTTTTGATTTCATTGCCTTAACTCAAAGTCCACAATCAAGAAACAAATGACCAGCATATAGGAGGTACAATGTCAAGTACAAAACTTGTATAAATTGTATAAATAATACTAAACTCCATTTAAAATGTAAGTTCTTTAAACAGTAACAGCAGTTAGGTAAAGGTAGAGTACAAGACAAAAAATAATACAGTTTGAAAATACATTTACTAAATATTTATTAAAGAAATTATATCCCTAAAGGTCAGTTTAAACTTTTCTTAGACAGTCTTCTCTCAGAGGTTTGTCAGTAGTTCACAAAATAAATAATTTATAAAACACCATTAAAAATTACATTGTTGTTTTCTTTACAGTTAAAATCTAATGATCTTGGCTCTATGGTATATTAACAGCTTTGAATTGTCATCTAACCAATGAAAACTGCAAAAGATTTACCACAACAGCACAGTAGGCAGAAAAGAAAAATCTCTTTTCACCTCAACTAATTTCATACTGTAGCTTACCACACTTAAACATTAAAAAAAAAGGTAATCGTCTTTTTTATTTACACATTGCGAGCAGCTTTAAATGACAATGATTTGAAAAATCATTTAAAACTTGTTATTCAATCCTCTCTTCCTATTTTTTTCTGTTATATTTAGAAGACAAACTAGAATTTGATTCCTCTCAGGAAATGGTGTAAGTGTATCTTTATATTTACAACCTGATGTTTGTTAATCTAGCTTTTCTGAATATATCAAGACTTTACTTGTCCTGCATCACATCATGTTTTGTATGCACAGTATCTGTAATCTCTGAATTGTGGTCATTTTAAGGTCACTAGGACATTTCTGACATTTGAAATGCAGTTATTTACCCTCCTCTTGTCTCAGTTTGTTATAAGGGTAAACCCCTATTAGATGATAAGAGTGTATGAAGGGTTCATACAGTCTTGAAGACCCATCCATCTTCTTATGCAGAGTCTGTAAATCACAGCGGGCAGTTGATCTTACTGAATCCTGGCAGTGTGACCTTTCCCTTTTTCTTAAGGTCATCTTCAGAAGCTGTGCTTATTCGCTTGATAAGCAGTTTCTCATAAAGCAGAGGGTGGTATGCCCCAAATGTGCAGGCTGGGTCGTAATACTCCTCATGGTAATGGCAAAGATTACTTTGTCTCATGGAAGGGATGTACTCGTACACATGGACTTCCTCACAAAAGTTCATCATCATGACTATACCTGTCAAAGACATACACAAAGATATAGTTGATATGTTCATTTATAATGACTGTACTGAACAGCCCACATGAGACTGTTACAAGTGTTTAGAAGTCAGTCAATGGTCTTGTGTGAGGAAACGATTCATAGTCATTATTGAACATTTTAGCAAAGATTTTAGTGTCTGCCATAGATTTTATAAGAGGTTATGAGAGCCCAATTTGTGAATCAGTCATTCTTTTGAGTTAAATATTTTCAATTAACTGTCTCTATCAAAAATTTAATAACAATGGTGAATAACAACTTACATTTCAGTTTGTTCCTCGCATCTGTACACTGCCAGTCAAAAATTTGAAATAATTATGAAAAAACACTCTTACGCTAACCAAGGCTGTATTTATTTGATAAAAATACACTATTAAAATAATAATAACGTGAAATATACAATTTTAAATAAGAGATAATAACTGAGCACCAAATCAGAAAATTAGACTGCTTATGTGACACAGAAGACTGCAGAAAATTCAGCTTTGCTTTCAAAGGAATAAATTACATTTTAAAATATATTCAAATTGCCAATTTACACATTCAACAATAAACATACAACAAACAACTCAAAGTGAATAAAAACGTTATTTTTCAAAGTTATCAAGGTTTAAATCCAAAAGGGCACCATGTATATTTCTCTGAAAAGAAAAAGTCGACTCTGAATCACTGAAATTAGTCATTTTTTAAATCCCACACTACCATATTGCCCACTAACTTAAGGAAAATTTCATTTTCACATTGGTCTAAATGAAAATGCTAATTCATTCTTTGCCACTAGGTGCCATTTTAGGAAAAGCTCACAAACACTGCTTTAAATGAAATCAACCAATCACTGGAGACGTTTAGTGAAATGAATGATTGAACACATTGTTTTGGGATTCATTGAATAAATAAGGGGGGGGAGTGCATTTTATTACAAAATGAAAGTGTTTTGTGACCTTGCATGCATGTCAACCTCTTGTTTGGGATTTCCAAAACCAAAATATGAACCTTTTGAATCATTTTGTAAACCATAAACCATACTTTAAAATGTAATAACATTTCACAATATTATTATTTTTACTGTATTTTTAATCAAATAAAAGCAGCCTTGGTAGGCATAGTATAAATAAAAATATGAATAACGGCAAACTTATATTTGGTGTGTATACATACATAACTTTTATAAGACTTCAGAAACATTCATTGTACATTAAGTGAGTGAAAAAATAAACCAGTACCTTTACGGTAACACTTTAAAATAACTACACGCTATGAATCATTAGTTAATAATTATCCTTTATAAAGCATTGTTCCAACATTAATAGTCATAAGTAAGCAGTTTATAAATACAGCTATAAATGCCTTGTTCATTATTTATAAGCATATCTAAATGTACAAAGGAGATTTAAATGGTCAGTTATCTTCCTAACAGAGAAAAAAATAAACACACATAAACAACTGTACACTTACATAAATAATTTTTTTTTATATGAAACTGAAGGTTTGTTTTTCATTTATCAAGTGTACAGTTGTATGATTACATTTTTGTACATCTTGAAAAAAATATGTCTGTGTTCTGTATTCCTCTGTGTTGAGTTTGTTTAACTTTGCTGTTTAGAATATAAATGAGCCTTTACATTTGCTTTATAAATGCTTTACAAGCTATAAATAGTCCTCACTTTAGATGAGCTCACAAAAACAGACTTCTGGCAACTACTGAATTACCTGACTTAATCATTAATTACAGCAGGAACATGTGTTAAAAAGCATTTATTAACACACTGAACAACTATTATCATTTGTCTAAATAATATTTATTAATGTAAATTTCAATAATTTCTTAATAATTGACTTAGACTTTCTAAATGGTCTTATTAAACACTGACAGCTCCTAAATAACTGGTTCGTAAATAACGTAATAATTTAAAAAATGATAAACCGATCATTAATCAAATATGGAAATACAATTATTAAACATTATATATATGCTTAAGAACAAGGCATTTATAGATGCACTTGTAAACTGTGTAACTAATGCATAATAATGTTGAAACAATGTTTTATAAAGGATTAAATAAATGCTTAACTAATCATTCATAGTGTAGTTATTATAAAGTGTTACTAAACAAACTTCTCAAAGATCTTGTTTGAAGACATTAGTACATAGCACATATTCTGTGTGTACTGTGGTCTATTGTTGGCCACCTCTCTGAATCGTTGTATTTTTGTTTTAAATCAAGACTCTAGAATCTGCCCACAGGCTGACAACACACAAAGCCTGACAGCACAGTACAAGATCAGACACAGAGTTGTCTCAATGCACACATGCAGGGAATACACGCATTAAATACTTGACAGTTTAGTCGCACTTCAATATAAAGTCCAATCAGAGTCCTATGGCTGAGACAAAACCAATCAGACACTGAGTCTCAAAGTCACGCACACCTTGTGTGGATGGACAATCACCTAGACAGTTTTTTGTTCAGTGTCCACATGTATAGGTTGTCAAGGCAACAAAATAATCCAAGCGTATTGACTAAAATCAACCCAGCAGCTATCATTTGAGAACCAGCAGAGTGTGCATCTCATGTTGTTCACTGTAGCTCAGGACATGTCATAGGGACTTTTGTGTGGACTGAATTAAATTGAATTGGCATCCTTAGACATAGGCTTACTATAGCAGCTGTGAAAAGATGATCACTTGACACGCATATAGGTTTAAATGTAAACAGCTATTTATGCACCTCGTTTCTTGACCTATCATCTGACATCTCATCAGAAAGAAGAAACAATCAAACAAAAATTCAATCAAAACATTCCACTTAATAATTGCTGGGTCAATGACATGACCCCTATTTAAACAGTTGGCTTAATTAATATTAGCTACAACCAACACAGAAAAAATAAATTAATTAAACTTAATAAAAATCCAAGAGGAAATTATATAGAAAAGACGCATTTAATCCATCAAGACTGATGGTCAAGGGTAATTATGCAGAGTTCAGACTGCACGATTTTAGCCCTGATTTTGACTTGCCGACAGGTTTTGAGAAATCGCTGACAAAAGGCCGAAATCACAGGCAAATCAGTGCTTGTTCATGCGAGTGACAATCACACAGTGTGAACTATCAAAGACGCGATCTGAGAGAATCGGCGATGAGTCGTCGATACCCGTGAGATATTTGGCTTGCTAAATATCTGGACCTGTCTGCGATTCAAAATCATGCCAGGTGAAATGTGTTCTGACTGAAAATAACATTGGTGATTACCTACAGGTTACTGCCAATGAGAGAGCAACATGCAGGACAGCATGTGCAATTACATTTATGAAGGTATAGAAGGTATATCATCCACTATAATCTTCCTTTCTATTTTCTTCTTTTCGCTACAAATAGATGCACATGCAATTTGTATTGCAAGCTTCTTTATTTTTAATAATAATCACAGTCTCACGTGAGAACTTGCACACGTGACCTTGTGTTGTTTCCATGTCACTTCTCTCATGTGTTTGGCAGTGAGACAAAGTTGTCAGCGATTCTTCCTATTGTAAAGTCATGCAGTGTGAAGCCCCCTGTCGCCAATCTATCATGTACTGTGAACACAGCAGCGCCTGAATGCTACGCCAGATAGTCATGCAGTGTGAAAAGATCTGTGACGCGACTACTAAATCGTGCAATCTGAACTCGGCATTACTGTTTAATAAACTTCTCTGAGTTCATTTCTAGACATCATCAGCAGATGCTTTTGGCTCTCTCTGTTTTTGGAAAATTTGTTCAATAATGGTTTGTAGTTAGTGAACCAATTGTTTAACAATGATGCTAATTTATTGATTTATTGATTGATTTTGTTTTAAGATATCCCTTTCCTGTATCTAGAAAATAATGTAATACTGTTTTAAAGGCCATCTCTCTGGAAATGTGTATACTTTTTAGAAATAACAATGACTCGTTGATTTCTGTACATCCCCCAGTCCTGAATCCACTGTGGTTGTTTCTATTTGTTTGTTTTTTGAGAGAAAAATTCCCCCACTAAATTAGATTTTTTTTTTATTTCAAATTCTTCTTCAATTTCTTACTGGAATAACTCCATCATTTTTTGTTTGTTTGTTTGTTTTTTTTACAAATAAAGTTAAGGAAATATCTCAATAAACATAATACACAGGATTTATCCTGTCAAGCAGTTTTTGCAAAAATTCAAGAGTGACGTTCATACATCTTATTCTTTCTGTCAATTTTCTTCTGATACTGTGACTCATTTCTCCTTTTGTTCAGTCTTTCTGGAATAAGGTTAATGCCCTGATTGTCCAAAACATTTGGACTTTTCCTTATATACCATATACACACATTCTTTTTGGTTTTTATGCTAAAAACAAGAATCTGCTTAATGCAAGTTTTGTATAAATCTCTTGTTATTTATCCATAAATGTAAATATACTAATTGTAAACCTACTTCAAATTGCCATAAAAAACTATAAATGAAGAATACAAAATCCACTCAGGTTCTGCAATTTAAAATAAGCTAAGCAATCTTTCACACAAACATACAAAATTGAAGTAGCTCTCTATCTTTTGTCGGAAACTGTTAGTGCTAATGTGTTGTGTTTTGTGCAGTTTTACAGGTGTTTCCTCATCCTGTTTCACTGCAAACACAGCTCTCTAGAGAATGGACAGTCTTCTATGCCTTCAAGAACTACTGGCATCCAGCTCAACCGAAGGGCTTATAGCAACACAATGGCTGATAATGCACCTCCATCCATCCAAAACGACTGCAGCACTCCTGTCTCTGGCTGAACCAATCCACGCAAGATCACACTTTGATGTTAAAGCCCCATTCTAAACCTGCATACTGTCCCAAATGATGCCAAGACAGAAATAATCTGTGTAGTGTTGTTGAGTGCCTACAAATCAAAAGCTGAAAATCAGAACTGTAGCAAAGTTATCTCTATAGTCGTCTTTGTGATGACAAACTGTTGTCTTACCTAACACACACCATTTTAAGTAAGTATTTGTATGTGACGTATCAATATATATGTTACAAAGAGCGAGAAAAGTGCAGACAGCCACTGGTGACTTGTTAAAATGGATGTTTAGATCCTGTACCGGTGCAGTTATTCTGAATAGGCTTACCCTCGTGTTGTCTGTATGTTCCCAATCCATTTAAGGCCAGGTCTGAATAAGAGGCTGAATAAATCTGTGAATTTAACGGAAGCTGGAAATCTGGTAAAATCCGCAACACATTACTGCTTTGTACTCTTTTTCTACTCTGCTCCTAATCTCACCATTATCTGCTGGAGATCAAGCATGGTGACATTTGGATCATTAGTCACATCATTGCTTCAAATGAGTCCAGTGATCTAAGACAGTATTTCCAAACTTGGTCACTAGTGGTAATGATAAAAAAAAAAAATTACCCAAAAACTAAAATTCTGTCAATTACTGACCCTCGGCGGGTTCCAAAGTTCCTTCATTATTACGCCGGAATGAGAGTTCCTTCATTATTACGCCGAGTCATGTCAGCAACTTTTCATTTTCCATCGGGCCTAGTACATGATGTAACTACAGAAGAGTCCAGTTTTAAATAGAAAAAAAAAACATTTTTAAACAAGATGCTTCTGGTCTAATCAGATTCAATGATCTAGGCCAGGGGTGGTGAACTCCCATCCTGGAGTGCCACAGCCCTGCAGAGTTTAGCTCCTACCCTAATTAAAACGCATTTTTTCTGTAGCTTTCAAGTATTAGGGTTGATTAGGGTTGAAGCAAAACTCTGCAAGGGCTGCGGCTCTCCAGAACCGACATTAGCTTAGCTTAGCTTAGCTATGCTAAGTGCTATCGCCAGACCCAGAAATCGGCTGAATGGATTCAAAAACTGTAAAAATCCTTTTTAGGCAGATAGGCTGGGTATATGCACATTGGGACACAGGGCTCTTAAAGCTGCATATCTTGGCTGCCATGTATTCAAGCACCTTTGAAGGACATCTCAATTTGAAGGATCCTTGGAAGGCAGTTATTTTAATAGTAGTTCTGTGTTTTATTACTCAGTATTTAATAATAAGGATCAGTCTGGCATGGAAGCCTTTAGATGGACTAGGAAGAATGTATGATACATCAGTATACCCCCTCGTGATCATTTTAAAGCTTCTGCTTGTTTTGAAAAGGTGGTTTCTACTGTAAGAAGTGAATAAAAGGGACTACAGAGTTTGCCAGGCACATTAAACCTTAAACATTAAACACGCCAAAGAGTTGAACTCATCTACTTTTATAATAACTGAAACAGAATTGTTTACTACATGAAGACTTTATTCAAAGCTTACAGGTGGTGATGTTGAAATCAGTCTGTGATGTATTTTGTTCTTGTTTTTAGTCTATGTTAAAATCTTTACTTCTGGCAGTTGCATTTAGGCTTCATAATTCATAAAACTGTAATTGTGTTAATTTGAGTAGATTTTTATGATGAAAAAATACATGTAAGAAACGTAATTTGTTGAGTTTATTTTTTGCAATCACCCCAAATCAAATGGACAGATCCTCCTCATTTTTTAGCCAACCAAAAAGTAATAATAATAACAAATTAATGAACATTGGCCTGCAAAAATACATCATCACTGCAGCACTCTATTGTGAAGCACCCTAAGAAAAAAGTAAGTCATGTTTTTGGAACAACATGAGGGTGAAATAAACGATGACAGTTTGGTATAACAATTCCTTTATGTCAAAGCCAAAATGGTGTGTTAAAGGTACAATCCACAATCACTCACTCAAAACAAAGACTGGTACAAAAAGAGCACTTGTTGTATTGCTCTCTTAGTAACAGATACTGGATTGTGCCTTTGATAGCACATATGATGTTTGATAGGTTTAGGAATGTTGACTGTCTGTTTGAGAACCATCCACCTCACACAGACCTTAAGATTATATGTCAGTTGTACAAAAAAAAATAAAAGTTTGTTCATGTGCTTGTTTGTCTCTTTTAGATATTGGATTTTAGGCCAAACCTTCATTTAGTCATTAAAATTCAGCAAGCACTCACAAAGCAAAGGAGATAACAAGAAAGAGTGTGCATGTGCACATTCATTGGCTCTTTGCTGCCATAGGCACTCAGTTAGCCAGACTCTGGCTTGCGGCAAGGTAAGTATCTTCTAGAAATTTTACGGAGAGTTAGCCTCCCTGATTGAAATAATCTCGTCATGCCCCCGAAACTAGCATCTATCAAATTGGTATTACCTAGTAACACATTTCTGCTTTTGCGCACACACATATCCTACGCTCTTCAGTCAAATATTTATTCAACAGGAACATGAATACAAACAGACATGATTATTATTTGGAAGTCAGCAGATACCCTGGAAAAACTAGGCAGAAGAACATTTGATCTTGCTTAAATTAGGGTTCAATATGTGCGTCAGCTGCACAGCATGGCAAATCTCTCAGAAATTACTGTCACAACATGTGGCACAACAATTTTCCTGAGCACCAAAGTGGCCAGATTGTGCGTCTATATGTGCTTGTGTTAACAATGAAGAGGCTCACCTATAAATCCTGAGGAAGGAGGGTTGGGTTGAATCTTCTCTCTTGTGTTGCTTTGAACAATATCCCAGAGTTTCCAGATGAATGAAGGATGAAGGATATAAAATGGCTGTTCAGGGATATTCTTCCTGTGATTTATGTATGGAGTAAACAGGTCATAATCGGGTTGCTGGTACCACTGTGGGCATTGAGAAAACAGGAAAATATTAGGTATATAAGTCCTGACACTTAGATTAAGCCGCCCATACAAAAAAAAAACTTATTTAAAAAAAAATGTTTATGTTTCTGGACCTGGGAACATTTCAGCTTAGTTGCTGTCTATGGAGGGGAAGATAGCTCTCCGATTTCATAAAAAATATCTTAATTTGTGTTCTGAAGATGAACGAAGGTCGTACAGGTTTGGAACCACATGAGGGTGAGTAATTAATGACAGAATCTTCATTTACCGGTAAACTAACCCTCAGTGCTGACTCTTCTGACAGATTGTCTATGACGTGATACCTTATGGAGGTCAATGTTATAAGGAGCAGGATCCCAGGCTACCAAGGTGATGTTCTTATAAAGTGAACTGCTGCTGAAGTTGTATTTGGGGTTTGTTAAAATCTAATAAAAAAGAAGAAAAATCTCTATTTAGTCCTTGCACACAGGGAATGAGTCAGAAAGTGAAAATGCATTAATGCACATGACTCTGACCTGAGAGTTCATGATTCGAATGGTTGTCTTGCTGCCCACATCCTTTTCATAACCTTTGCATGGTGCAGCATTAAAACGCAGCACTGCATCATGGGAATCTAGAACGGCAAAAACAGCAGTCAATCAAAAGACCAGTCAGATTTTAAACGGAGAACACGCGTTGACCCTTCGTTGTCATAGTTATAACTGATTATACAGAAGAATACGCTTTTTCAACTAAAAACATTTTAAATAATTCTAAAATTGTCAAATCATTATTTTATGACATGAATTGTCATAAAACTGCGAAATCTTCCTCCATTATATAATTGACTCTGGACTTACTAAACAATGTATTAACGTATTGAACTATGATATTAATAATTTTTGCAAACATTGTCCAATTAAGAAGTTTTTGGACTACACTGTAAAAATGTCTTGAGCTTATAAATAAAACAAACATAAATACTACTTCAGTCTTTATAGTGTTATATTGTTACTTGAGTGTATCCTGCACCATATTTTTCAGTGCATAAATACAGAAAACAGGATTATTGTTTGTTTTACCTGTTGATTTGAAATGTATTATTATTGAAAAAGAACCTCATTAAATGAATCTGTCTGCAAAAAAGTGTTATGACCAAGTTAATATAAGATATTGCTCCCTCTAGTGTTTGTAAAGTTAATGCACTGCACTGTTAAATATTAACTCCTAATGCGCAGGAGGCTAATGTACAAGTATACTGAATGTTACCTCTGATATATCCATAGCAAACTAAGTATTTCGTTATTCATTGGCCTGAATAATCCAACAATCTCTCCGTCGAGCTTTATGATGATTTTCTTTCATCAATGTCTTTTTACATGCAAAACATTCAGTCACCACTAGAAGGTAGCAAAAGGCAATTGACTAACATTTGTTCAGTAACCATTTTAGCTAGACTTGTATAAATGTGCAATGCTTTGACAAACTACAAAAACTGCTGCTATAAGTGTAAGACATAGGTTTCATTAGAAATAAAACAAAGCTAATAAATAAATAATAATAAATAAACAAAAGCATGCAAAGACACGTTGTGGCTTCCAGCAGCAGTGCTTTCATTCCTTCTGACAATGAGGCAGGGCACTGCTATTCAAGGCCTTCTAGAAAACAGGGAGAACTGCTCCAATGCTTATCTGCCGTTGGCTGTCAGCTGTGGTATTCATGTTCCAACACATTCAACAATTAGGCCTTGTGCATCAATGTCTCTATTCAAAAGCAGACCAAATCAAGGTCTAATGAGGAAAATAAAAAAGGGCAGATGAATTGAGTGGACGAAATGGAATGGGGGAATGAAAGGAAAAGCAGGAGAGTGAGAAAGAGAGTAACGCTCAAAACAAGACAGGGAAGTGTCTGTTTGGATACTAATAAGTCTGAGAAAAACACAATTTAACACAAACTTTGTGTAACTGGACACATTATGAACAGATTTTAAATTCAACTTCTAAAAACCAAAGAAATATTTGACATTTAAATAATATATTTAATAAATGATTGTAATATCACAGATAAATAAAAAAAAAACAAATTTGCTGTCTTTATTATGTTAATTACTGTAATAAAAAATGGATCAATTAATTGATGTGGGTGAGGTAAAATGACAAGATCCTTAAGTGTTCAGTTCAATTAAGATTTTTATCAACTTATTGCATTCTTGTAGTATTATTATTTTTTTCTTACTCAATCCAAACTTTTGAATGGTGGTGTATAACAGTTTCCACAAACAAATTATGCATAAAAAAACCTATTCATTGATTTCAACTATGACAACAGTAAGAAATGTTTTTTTAGAACCAAATCAGCGTATTGGTATGGTTTCTGAAGAAACATGTGAGACTGAAGACTGGAGAAATAGCTGCTTAAAAACTCATCTGTCATCACAGTTACTAAGTTAAAATGCCTAAAATATATTACAACCAAGCTTTTCCATAACCACATTTCACAGTATTACTGTTTTAATCAAATCAAAGCAGCCATAGTGAGCATAAAATTCTTTCAAAAAAGAAAAAATCTTATTACAAACTTTTGACTACAATATGCATATTATCCCTTTCCAACTCACCAATTTCGTGTCCCAATGATGAGTTCAGTAATGCCCCTGCTGAAGTCACCACGGCACATGTTGTGTACATCTGCTGCAATTTAGAAGAAGCCAGCTGTTTAAAACCTAGATGAGAAAAGGGCTGTTCAGACCCATCCACAGTCCTGAGTTGGGCTTGCCGTTTCATCTGACACAGCATCTCTTCTCTACTGTTGTTTGCCTTTCGTGGGCCTTTGTAGAGAACATTGTGCTTATTAGAGTGAACATTGTCAATCAAAGCTTGACGTAGTTGATGGCTTAGCATTTTGGAGGACACTTGACCCTTCCACAGACCACGAACCACCGACCAGTCACTGGAAAAATATTCATTACTATAGTCGCTTTCAGGTAGCTTCCTCCTTGGACGATGTCTGCCAAAATTCCTGAAATACTTGTTTCTAGAGCGAGGAGGTTGAAACGCTTGCCTGTGCTGGGAAGGACCCTTTCTGTCTGCATACAGACTCCAGCGGGAATTATGGGAGGCCATGATGGCCCGGGAACTATGCTGAACATAGGATAAGTGTTGATATTTGAACTTGGTAATCCTTTGGGGCTGGTTCATCTGAGAGTCAGTGAAGTAGGTAAAGACAACAAGGAAAAACAGCATCCAGAGCAGTAGGGCCACCAGCAGAACTTGAGCCAGCTGCTTTGTGACATGCCGTAATCCCGGCAATAGAGAGTCCTGCACTCCCATCACCGTGTTCCACAACACTCACCCTGGAGGGACAAAGAAATGGGTGACACTTAATATGCTGTAAAAACTAGCAACCTACAAGAGCCCCTAGTACAGCAAATGTATAATATGTTCATTTAATTTCTGGTTTTAATTTGAATTCTTTTTATTTGAGCAGCATATGCTGGTATGTTTTGAAGCATAACAGCTCATTTGAGTTGGTCTTAGTTGGTCATGAGCTGGTTTAAGCTGGCCACGTGTTGGTTCTAAGCGCTAGTTGCTAGTTGTCCTGCTCATCACCAGCTCAAACTGGCTGATTAGCTTCAAAACATACATATCCAGCATGTTTCTTCATCACGGTGTGGAAGCAGCTTTCACAGTTTGAGAAGCCAATCTGAAAACACAGAGCTGAGATAAGCTGTTAAGAACTACAGCTTAAGTAGTACATTTACAGTAAAGGTTAAGTAAACTGATTTTCAACCAGCTTTTTATTGTTACAGTGTGGGTGGTAAAAGAAAAAGTATAGTTTTATTCAATTTTGCATTACTTTCTGTGTTACCCCAACTTACCTGAACCAGAAAACCAGCCCAGTGCATGTTGGACTACATTCTTTTTTTTTTACCACTTCTCTTTTAGCTCTGTTGTCTCCAGTTGTGTAGTAGTTTTATTCAAATTCCCATCAGAAATGAATTACACCTGATACACTAAACGCAACATAATTATTGGTGTTTACAAAAATAAATGCAGTAGAACAAAATAGAACTGACACAAAAAATTGTGTGTGTGTGTATTTTGTCCCCATAATAAAAATATGGGCATGACATGCTGATAAAGAATAGTTGGAAGTATTTAATACTCCTATCATACAAAGAACCTACAGAAAGATTGGAGAGAGCGTGATAGATCCAAAAAGGCAAATAACATCTATTTATTTATTAAATGCAGAGTCTCTGTAATCAAAATGACGATAATCACTAGAAATTAGGTGTCCTCAATGATGTTTTATTCTTTTTGAAATATGAATTACATTCATCAGCAATTCTCATATATATAGACCCTTTTACAGCCCACGTGATCAATTAGTTGCGCGCACATTTTGGCAACGGAAGTGGTGTTGTTCCCCATTGGCTCTAGCAACGAAAGTTTATCAAAACGGTTTCACAGCATCAAAATATCTGGTTGATGTGTTTACGGTTGCACTAATAGTTACTTAAGTACTTAAGTTTTATAGGATTCCGACAGGATCACGACCGTTTCAGAAGAACCTGTGGCTGCAGGTGATTAAACGCGTTGATTGGAGCGAGGGCACAATAAAAAATGCTCGCGTCTGCAGCGCCCACTCATACATCGTTGTCTTGTGTCCTTGTCTTTGACTAGGAAGAA
>JAUMHR010000050.1:5390848-5406744 GCA_032361145.1 Enteromius fasciolatus
GATGACTGCTTTTCCAATCTTGGAGTACAATGCAATATTCACCAAACACTTGGTCTTAAAAGATGGATCAGTGCCCAGTGTTGCTGAAATTAATTTCTATCTGTTTAATTCATAATAACAATAATCACAACCTTTTGCTGTTTGTGTAATGAACTTTTAAGCTGCCTTTCTGTGTCTGTCCTTTTGTGGAAAATGACCGGACGCCCGAGGCCCGGAAGGGACACCACTGGAATCAGAAAAGAACAAGTGGCATTGAAACCTCTCGGTAGGAAGCAAATTGTATTATAATTTTGAGTGGGGTTTTAAAAGGGTACAAAATATAATTTGACAAAAGGGAGCGAACCATACTGACTAAACTGACCAGGTCACACAGCGAAGGGTTAGGTGTGATCAGGGTTACACTGCGATTAGGTGTAATTGGGGGATACATGAATATTGAAGCACCGCGAAGGGTTAGGTGCAATTGATCAGTCCATGCGAAAGAAGTACCAGCAGCAACCTTTAGGCATTACGGCCGAGCACTCCAAAAAGCAGGAAACTAAGTTTGTGGCAGCTAAAAGTACTGATCGCAGCCCTGCAAAAATCCAATTTTGAGGGTGGACCAGAGAGCATACAGATAGCTCTCAACCCGTTCAGTCGTGGGTTAACGACTGGCCTGTTCAGCTTCGGGACACAGGCTGAGCCTGTGCAGAGACGTCTGTCAGGTTATTTTTGCGCGCCGGAGGAGAGGTCAGAAGTCAGTTTGGGGAACATCCAAGAGCAAAGTGGGGAAATATACTAATCAGTGTAATGTCTCTGTTTCTGAACATGTACCACCGAAATATCATCACGACCCTGTGGCCGAGCTGCGAGCCCTGAGAATTGATCCCGAACTCGACTGCTTCCCTCCAAGAAAACCTAGAAAACCACCGAAAAAAGCAGCAGCAGCACCATGGAGAATAACGCAGCCCACTACGTCAGCAACACCACCAGAGACACTGACACAGCTCATGCCCATCGCGCCAGCGGAGAGATTACCATTACCATTACATGACTAAAGCCACAAGAAGGGCTGAGCGAAGAAAAAGACTACGCAGAAGTGCCCGAAACTACTCGTCATGACAACAGAGAAAAGGGAAAAGAAGAGCCGTGGAAACAGTGGCTCGTGTGATACAAGAGACATTTTTTGACAAAGAGTCGACATGTCAAAGATCAACAAATGGACAGAAGGAAGACAAAATGGCCGACGACTATTACTGCCACCTGCATGAAGTGTTCAACAAATTCTCTGGCCTCGCGGAGCCAGATGACAGAAGAGCCCAGAGTGTGGGAGAGCCACACTCAACACACTTTGATGCATGCCCGGCATGCTGATAAACTGCTGACAGGGAAGCGTGAGAAGACACAGACAAAGACTGACAAACATCTGCAGCTGAGCCTGAGATATGAGCCGTGCAGCGAAAAGTGCCAGAACGGGGAGAAAATGGAAAGCTGAAAGAGACTGAGAGAAGAACCAGAGGTGTTTGCGAGGGAGAGGCTGCTGGATCTGTGAAAACCAACAACCATGAATTGAAAGACTGCTCTAAGTGCCGTGTGTGCAAAAAAGGTGGACATTGGGCCAGGATCTGTCCGGAGAAGAAGCAAGGACCACGGGGGGCAGCCGAGGGAAGGAGCAGAAAGCAGCCGACCACAAGTTAAGGGAAGTGAACATAAATTAATCACACACACATATACACTGATATTCTGTCTGCTCTCTGCAATGAAGAAAACGCTTGCTTTCCTTTTTGTATGTCTAAAATGAATGTTGTTAATGCTGAAAAGCAAATCGCTATGTATGAATGCAAGGCGTTCAAAGAACTGACGAAATATCAATTGATAGTTAAGAGAATGTAAATTAAATTTAAATTTACTTAAAAGACAAACCGTGCGATCATGTGACTTGCCATGTGTGCCAGGGCTGACTGATAGGTGTTGTGAATCAATTTGTGCATCTGGTCGAACAATGTTTGAAAGATACACAAAACCTTTAATTTGTGAAACAGAAACAGGACAACTTGTCAAAACAACATCCTGTTTTCCAAAACATGCCCAACTGCCATTTTGGGACGAAATGTAAGCTGCCTTTCTGTGTCTGTCCTTAGTTTCTGTAACCTTTGGGTGAGGAAGAGATATAAAGAGGAGCGGATGCCTCCCTCCTTTGTCCCACTCAGGCAGGACCTGTTTGATTGTGGACCTTCTTGCAAGAATTAAATCTTTTAAAAAAAGCAATTGCTCAGTTTGTTTTTCTTGATCGAGAGCCTCTGAATTTTTGCCACGACACCAATTTATTTGGACCTGTTTGCTCCTCTGAACTTCTACCTGTAAGTAAGATTAATAATTGATGATTTTATTTTCTAGCGATCGTATTTGTGTACGTGATGTTGTGTAACAACCCTGCATATGTCTTGGTAACCGGCTAACTTGCGTTTCTGTAGTTCTGTTGTTCAGCTGTGGGCCTAATGTAGTCTAAACATTGTGATTGATGCAGCTTGACTGTCTGTCTGTCTGTTCATGAGTTTAAGGCCCTGTTTACACGAAGGGAAGAAGCAGGTATTTCCCTGCGGTTTCATAATGTGCCAGAAAATGCTTAATGTCATGTGAGCGCCCTATTAACGTTACATAGGTTTGGCATAGTTATTATCGCGCTCGACGGAGTATTTATCTGGGTTGATATAAATGACAAGTTTTTTGAAAATGATGTTGCGTGCACAATGTTATTATTGAAAACGGAGGGGAGGAATTATTCATTTCTCTAAATACCCGGCTATGTGTAAATGTGGCCTAAGTAATGATAAATGATGACTTAACGCAGTGTTATGCTTTATGCAATGCTAAAGTTCACTACGTAGAGGTATGCCCAATTCACTTACAAAGGCACTGTTCATGTTAGTTTTGGTTCAAGCTCTGTCTGTGGAGCGCTGTGCAGAACCTGATTTTGCTGATTTCCGCGTGTCCCTGGAACAACATTGTGATTAACCAATCAGATTTGAAGAACCAGTTTATAGTTTTTGTGAAGTTTAGGCTTACAATCAGTGTTTGGTGCTTGTACATCAGTGTCAGTCATCTATCATTTCCTCTGATTTTAGGCAATACTCATGGGTAGGGTTAGGTTTAGGTGTAGAGATATGGTCAAAACAAAAATTTTGGCATAAAATGTTGTTCCAGAGTCTACAAAATATGTTGACCCAGGGACACGCCTAACTCAGCAAAATCCGGACGTGCGGAGCGCTGTTTCGGTAGACCAATCATATAGGACTTTGCCATTTGACCAACCACAGTGATGGCTCACGGGAGGCAGGGGTTTAGAGAAACTGAGTCTTCGAACTGTGTCACACGAGTTGTTTATGAATGATTTAGAAATGGGGTAAAATAAAATCTAGTTTTAGCGAAAACTAAAGTGTTTTTTTGACCTTGCATACATGTAAACCTGTTTTAAGACACTCATAAAACAATATTATCCGCCTTTAAAATGGCATAATAGGGGCACTTTAACAACATTACATGTAACATACAACCCTAATAAACATAACTGATTAAAAAAACAAGAAGATATATATTAATCTCAAAGAAAAAAAAAATCAAACTAAATTTGAAATGCAATGCAGGGAATTTCTGGGAATGTCAGTTTACATTTTTACCCTGTAAATTTTACAGGAATTTACCATTAAACAGGTTTTTACTGTAGCATTTTTTTACCGTTAAAATCACGCTCATTTTTTACAGTGTGTACAAATCAGCTATAATAGCTGATTTGTTTAAAATGATTAAATTATGAGAAAACAAATATGTATTCTGGGAACTGTTTATCATACCTAACATGCTGTCTCCACTCACAGTGGGCATGTGAGAGTCTTGATTCAGTCGGGATGCTGTCTCCGGATGAGCATGCCCATCAATCGTCCTGTCTGCTAACTCCCCATTGGCCGTCACCTCAGATCCCAGCATAATGCCGTTTTTCTGTGAAAGAATACAGTCTGATGTCAATCTCTCATTTATTACTCATTTATCTTTGGTCCTTTAAAGTCAAAATAAAAATGCTAATATAATGACTGCTATATCTTGGCTGTGACTGCCAGTATTCCTTCTATATCTCTACCTTTAGAGCATCCCTAAGCCGGCAAACCTCGTCCCTGAGTGCCTCCCGTTCATCATGGATAGTGTCTGAATATTCCTTCTGCCTCTCTAAGGCCTTAATGCCGCCATCCACAAAAGTGAACAATCAAAGAAGGGAAGAACAGGGGAGTAAAGGAAACACGTAAGGTTTGGAAAGACTACAAGGATCATGTGACAGTATCAAGCATTCAGTTGTTTAACAAGTTAATAGGTTAATAAGTATTAAGGGGGATAAGTGTTAAATACAAAAGAAAGAATAGTTTTAATGTGATATGATTAACGGAAAATGGCCATGGAAGTTTATTATACCCCAATCTTTTTATCTTTCCATTCCAATGTTTCTTGCAGGTCAGCAATCTCTCTAATATAGTCCGTCTGCTTTCCATGAGACTGTTGGGCTTCCTGAGCCATGGCCATGAGGGTAAGCAGAGGAAAACAGGGACAGGTCAAAGAATATTAAGAGGGAAATGTGAAAGAAGACAACAGAATAACACAGAATTTATCTATTTAAGGAAGACAAAGAATCAGAAGGACTATTCCATCAAGCACTGCTGATGCTCACCGTCAGCAGATCTTCACTCTGCTTCAGGGTTTCCTTCATCTCCTCAAACTGGAACTTCAAGACACTGTGGGAATGACGCTCTCGCTCGAAATCCTAACATACATTAAAAAAACAACAAAAAACACAGAATTTCCTGATTATTAGTAGTCAAAATCAGTTATTTGAACAGTGCTCATTCTATTCCTTTTCTCAAAGTAAAAGGACCGCTGTATACTCTGACCTCACAATGATCATCTTTATGATTGTGTGCATTTAATTTCTTGTATATTATCAATCTACTTATCATTGTGGGAGCTTACATTACTTCAGTGTGTATACTGATTGTTGATATCTTTGTATGCCAAACCAGTTTACTTTTAAACCACCGTAACAGTTTATGAAATACAATATTTTTCATGATATAACAGAAAACACTGCCACATAGTTTAGTTATGATTAGTCTTAACACTTGAATGCACAAAGGGGCCTGATAAGACTCTTTTCTATTCTACTTCTTTTCTAAGATTTATTATTCTTGTATGTCAAAACTTGTATGTGAGCCTCTCTTCTGCAGCATTAATAATGCATTTCCTGGTCATATGTTCTAAAAAAGATAACAACACCATTTTTGGCAAAAGTTTTTATTTATTTATTTTTTCAATAAATAATAATAAAAAATACTTGGTTATGACTATATCAGTTTCCAATTAAACAATTGTGTATTTGTAAAAGGGTCAATTATTCTATAGGATTTTTCCTTAAAAAGCTTCATCACTTGACAGGACTTACTCTGGCTTTCTCCTCACAATCTCTGCGTGTTTCACACAGAAATTCCTCCAGCTCCATCAGAGTGTCTCTCAGCGTGTCCACCTGATACATCAGGTTTGTCTTCTCATTGTCCAGCTGAGCATTAGACACCATTGCCTTGCGGTATTTCTCCTCCACCTCCACCAGGGAGTCCTACAAACAAAAATTTGGAAATTACAGTACATACAGAACATGGTCATTAAAATACAGTATTATGAATAAAACTTCAAACTTACCTTCATTTCCCGTATGGAGGCCTCGGTGTCCGCTGAAATTGAGGTATCGCAGCTTCCTCTTCGTGATAAACCTCCAGCCAGGGATGCCAGAGTTGCAGCAGAGAGGGTGGAGGCTGTCCTGGACCCCTGAGGATGTATTTTAAGTTTAGATTGGTCTGCTGAATCATTTTGTTGTGGTTTTATCTACAATGATGTTTTATTCAACATCCTAAAAATGATCCTACTCACCTTTTCCAGGAAATCTGACCTTTCCTCCACCTGTGTAAAAAATTAAGTGTGTTCAGTAGATGCTACATTGAAAAAAACATACAGATTTCTTATATGTATAAACTAAATAAAAAAACGCTCAGTCCAACAGAGGTTAGCTCCAACTTGCCTCAACACACCTGCATGGAAGTTTCTAACATACCTAGTAAGAGCTTGATTAAATGCTTCAGGTTCGTTTGATTAGGGCTGGAGCTAAACTCTGCAGGACACCAGCCCTCCGGGACAGAGTTTGGACAGCCCTGATCTAAAACTACACGGGGCCATTTAGAGATATATTCCATGCTTCATCCACTAGAGGGAGCCCGGCACAAACAAGATTCATGCCAATTCCACATGATACTGATGATTTTAGTGAGAGGAACAGGATATGCAGAGGAGCAAAAGAGCAGGTCAGTTTTTCTATGCATCTCAATATATTACAAAGATGGCAGACATGACCTTGAAACTGTAGAACTAAAGCTTGATCAGTGATAGAAAAGGGAAGCTCACCACTGGACTGGCACGGGCTGAACTCGCCCTAGAGGAGGCTCTGGAACTGGAGGCCAGAAAGCCATTGTAGTCTGAAGGCTGACCAGAATGCAGGTATAGAGAAAAATGGGATGAGGAGTAGATGTTAGTAGGAAGAGAGCATAAGAGAACATCTATAGGATCTGACAAGTATGAAAGTTTCAGAAATCAGTCTCATAAACACTACCATTCAAAAGTTTTAGTGAGAATCTTGAATAAAGTTTATTATGCTCACCAAGGTTTGATCAAAAATACAGTACAAACTGAAATATTGTAAAAATTATCATTTAATATACTTTAAAATGTAATTTATGTGATGGCCCAGTTCAATTTTCAGCAGCACAGTGCTTCCGAAATTGTTGTAACATGCTGATTTGGTCCTAAGAGTTGTTTAAGTTCCTCTATGGATCATCTTTTACAATTTTCATGCAGTGTGTAACATAGCTCTAAGTAAATAAAAACATCCTGCTAAGTTTTGAATATGAAAGTGCACCGTGTATAAAGTTATTGTCTCTTGAAAGAAAGATCAACTCTAAATCATTGAAATCATGTCGGTTTTTTTGGAACAAAACGTTAGCATGTAAGATTAGCATATTGCCCTCCCACTTTTTGCAAGCGGAGACCTGGAAAACTTGATTATGAAAATGCAAATGCAATATTTGCCACTAGGTGCCGCTTTTGGAGCGTTAAAGGTTCACAACACTGCTTTGAGTGACATCGAGGGGTTTGGAACATATAAATGAAAAAAACAAATGCATATTATAAGAAAACGAAAGTGTTTTATTTAAATCCATCCTTGCTGAAAACAGCATTAGTTTCTTTTAAAAAAAAAAAAATCTTTTGAACAGTAGTGTAAAACCAAACCAAAATGCACACTGACATACACAGCGTCAGCGGGTTTCCGTGCGAAGGAGAGTCAGTCTTTCTGGCAAGTAAACGACCAAACTTTGACCACACAAAAGACAGAAAGAAATTCAATCCAAGACGATTAACCATGCTTTACATACAGTACATACACCACCAGTCCCACTCTCATTATTAGGGGAGAAAAAGTGGAGTGGAGGTGCCCAAACTTTCCTCAGAGAAACTTCAAGACATAAACAAAGACACAAACAACACCTAGTCAAGCCTGTGGTCTGAAAACAGAACCATGCAAGACGCTCAACAAGCTTAGAGTAGCACTGGGTATCAAGTCATGCCGCGGTCAGAGAGATAGGTAAAGATCGGGCCTTACGCCTCTAGCGCTGGAGCCACTGAAACGCCTAGTGGCAGAGTATGAACTCTCTTCATGCAGTGACCCCTGCAGACAGAACAGAACACCTCACCATACTACTGTACATTCACCTCACACACTCGATATCTCTCAGACATAACCACGAAAAACACAACAAACATTTAAAGACCTTTAAATGACCGCTTTATGTATCCAAAATGGTTCACCACCATGAAATGAGACCTAACAGGGATGCTAACATTCAGGGAAGATTGGACTTTAAACACATCAAGGACGGGAAATGCTCATTACATACAGAGGAGCGCAAAGAAAGCTTCTTTGCGTGTTTACAGAACATTATCACATAAGCCATCAACCTTAATACACTCTGATGTACTCTGAGCACTTATGAAATGACTAAATAAAGAATTGATTGCTGCGTTAGGTTTCTGAGTAAGAGGCTTTGGAAGCCAGAGACTTGTTAACATATGTGTAACCAAAGAGGTTCTGTGTATCAGATTACTAAACTGCATGCAGGTCGCACGACACAGACAAACACACGTCCCTAAATAAGAGAGTTTAACCAAAAAAGAAACTTCTGTCAGCATTTTGCTCTAAAGGTTTCCCAAACATAAAGCTTGAGATGGAAAAATCTTGCAGAATGTCCAAGCAGCTATTTTCTACAATCGAAGTAATTGTGAAAATGTTATCTTTTTATTTGCACAGTAGTAAATTATAAGCAGCTAGTACATTTAAAATAATTTGACTCTAAATGTAAGATTGAATATCAAACTACAGTTCAAATTAAAGTTAGGTACTATAATATGTTAGCAAACACATCAAAATAAGCATCCTTTTGTGTTCCACACAAAGATGGGTTTCAATGACAACAGAATTTCTATTTTTGGATAAACTATATCTTTGTTCAGTCATATATGTGCCATGTATTCACCAAATTGAAACAGAGTGAACAAATGATCTACAGTTGCATGCAGATGACAACTGGAAACAAACCCTGTGACTTCTCGAACGGGGGGTTTCACTAAAAAGCGCAGAGGGCTAAAAATAAACAGAGAGAGGAGGAAGAAAAATATATGCTCATAACATTTCATTTCAGTATTACACGTTCTTTTAGTAAAATAAATAATCTCTCTGTTAAATAAACTTTAGATGTTCTTTTATATTACGACACCGAATCCCACCAGATAAAGCACAACATTCAAAACAAGTTGTAGAGACCACAATAATGACAGCTCACTTTTGCAGCTGCCTTGGTTATGGTTTCTATTCATTCCATTTCCATTTTCAATAGTCATTTAATAAATACAGGAATGCAACTCTTAAGCCAAGTAAATCAGCTCCAGGATTAATCACAGCAGTACAATAGTATAATATATACTGATCACTCAGATACGCACAGATTACACCCCTTAAAACACTCTGAATGCTGTTGTGAATTCAGTCTGCAAATGATAATATTATTTACATTTGCATGTAAGTATCGCTACATTCATTTTAAAAAATAAAATTCAGAAATTCACCAAAAATAGAATATCATTTAGCCACATCTGTCAGTTTTTAACATGCTATTTGAGATTCACTAATTCTGTAAACTGTGAATTGATTATAAAATCACTATCTTAATAACGTAGTGTTCGTTTTAGTAAAAGTGATTCTCTGAATAGTGTATTTCACAGTGATATTGTGGGTAAAGTACTACTTTAGAATTTTAAGTACAAGTACATTTTACTTTACTTTTGTTTTGAAATGCGTATACCATCACTTGAACAGTTTTTTTATTCTAAAATTTAAATGAAATTAAATAACAAACAAAAAAGTCTGGCTATGGATCTTTTCAATAGGATTTTTATGTCCAGAACCCTACTGTCGTGATTTAATGACATTTGCTTGAAAACAAATGTTACTGTGAAATGACCGAAGAAGGGGAAGCAGTCAAAATGAAGAAAGGGTTATAAGATAAAACAATGAAAAAGAGAACTAATTCTAAAGAAAGAAATAAAGAGGGATTGTTAGGGATTGTGAGAGGGACCGACCCGTCCATTTTGTAGTCTGGCTGAAGGCAGACTGTTGGTGCTGCTGCAGAGATCTGTGTGGTGGCCCTACGGTAAGCAGAGGAGGACAAAAGGACAATGTGAGAATGAGAAATGAAGAAAAAAAAAACATGAAAGTAGCTGAGGTGACAGATTGTCGCACAAGTGTGATTCAGCAAGTCTGAATGAATGAAAGAGGACAGATGCGGTAACAGTGCTCTTTGTGCAAAACGCAGTTGTACAAAATCTTGACTCATTAATCAATAATCAATTCCAATTAACTAATATTTAATGATTTAATAAAGTTGATTCAAATAAACAAATAGGAATTTTTATATACGACTTCAGCGACTTGAGCAAAGATACACTTTGATCACCCACTTGACAGACATGCGTGAAAATAAACTGATGAAAAATTCAAGAAAAAAAGCATGGCCTCAAGCTCTTTTACCACCATAATTGTCTGTGTATGGTTGATGCCAAAAACAGTTGTCATTTAAGTATTTTATTTAATTATTAGAACTTTAAAACTAAGTGAAAACTGCTTCTTATACTGTTATTAAATTATAGAAAGTTACAACAAATGCAGGATTTTTCCTTTCCATTATGTGAACCTGGAACCTTGAAATGAAAAACCACTTAACCACCACACTTATTTTTGAGTGGTAAACACTGGCATAAATTATACCTTTTTCTATTATTATTTTATAATCCAAAAGACATCACAAGTGTACTAACCCTCAGACTGCCCCGACTCCCAACAGACATCCGCTCCTCATCATCTGATATCTGAGACATGAAGAAAGAGAAAACAGGGAGTTGAGTTTGTTTTTGATTAAAAAGGATACTGTATGTAAATTGTACCCCATATAAAATATAATTAGATTAATAGTTTACAACATTACTTGTTTTGTCAACTGAAAAAAATTAAATGTAATTAAATTTCCAATTTTGCGTGTGTGCGTGTTTACACATACACATTTTGTGGACAAATCTGTGAACAAATTTAGACAAATCTGACAAAACCTTTTAAAAATGTTCTCTTTAATATAATGATATTAGTTTAGCATAAACTAGCTGTTCTGTTGTCAACAATTACAAATTTTAGCACTGTTCCAGACTACATGAAGAGATTATAAATTAATATTAGGGATGTTTGAAAAACAGTTTTTTATAGATTAGTAGAACCAATCATAAAAAAACAGAATCAAACTGTATGGAAATCTTAGATTGCAATTTAGTTTTCATATTTTCTCCTCTTTTTTAGCCTGTTGTCATGATGAAAATGTACCTGTGTACCTTAATGTTCTGTTACATATTGGATGTGAAATGTCTAGTGAGTGGTGCTAAAAGAGTATTATTTTCTTCCCTGGAACAGATGAGCATACATTTTATGAGATGTTGGTTTTGAACACGCTCTTACATCGTGAGTCATGCTTTCACCAGATTTGTACCCAAGGATTCTGCATGCTAAGTCAAATTCTGTGCCAGCATAGCTACCGAGCAAGCTTGTCACATCTGGAAAGCGAAACATGTGGAGCTTTAATCATAACATTGTTATCAAAAACAATTATACTGTAAGTGCCCACTGTTTTACCACCTCTAGTGTTCATTTTTTTTTTTTGGAAACAGCAGTGATATGTACTTATTGGTACGTATTTTGCAGCTTGCGAAAAAGTTCCCACAGGAAGGTTTTCGTCATGACATCAGGTCGGTATTTTATGACATAATGTGATTTATATTTTTGGGTGATGGACATCTGAGGTCTAAACAGCACACTACAAAACTGAACAAATGCATAGGAAAGTAGTGAAAAAGTAGAGCAGCAAGTTAGAGCGTAGTATTAAAAAAAAAATTAATAAAAAAGAATGAAAAGCAGAGCGAGAGATACAGACCGAGGTATGTCTCCGAGAGTGGCGGGAATACCGCTCACTGTCCTCCTGAAAAGCAGAGCAGGAAAAGAGGACAGAAAGCAGGAAGTTTTAAGTCAAAAGGTCATATGACTATCAAACACTGCCAAAACTGAACAAAGCATGCACTAAGAGATCATGCTGTCTGTCATATCAGGGTTTATTACAGGGCTCAGACAGGGTGTCTGGAGGGGTGGGAGGGGAGGGTTGAGTGCTTTAAGATGTGGGTCACGCGACCGCCCTATAATCCTGCTGTATGTTATGACCACCTCTGCTAAGCCCTAACATGTCAGATGGGCCTCCTGCCCCCCACTGCTCCAGTAAAGCCTGTGAAATGAGGATCAGACACAGACTGCCTAAAAGACATGCAACATCAGCCGATCACATTTTATTCTCTGGAGGACATTACGATAGTTAGCTGCACTCAGGACCTCAGTGCTGTGTGAATTTTCTAATGCAAATTATATACTGCATGCTACTACTGCATGCGGCAGTGTGGTATAATGACAGGTCATACCATCCACTGTTCAATATGGCCCCATTTGCTGTCCAGCCCATAGTATTTCTGGTGCAGATAGGAGGAGAGCAAGATGATCAAGTGAGGAAGGGTTATGAAAGTATAAGGAAGAAATATGAGGATATTAAAAACAGGTGTGAAAGAAAACATGGTTTTCAATTTGGGACTTGTCCTGTATTTTGTTCTTCAAGCTTTGGTTATGTTTATGTTAACTGATGGTCATAAAATTCAAGTTGCACAGAAAATAATGCAAAATACTACAGCTTATATTTCTAATGAGCCAATTTGAGTAATATTAGAAAGAAATGAAGAGTATGGAGAGACAGATCTTACCTTTTGCGCTTGATATATCTAAATGAACAGTGAGGAGACCAGGTTGAAGAGAAAGAAAGAAAGTAAGCCAGGAAAAGTAAGCTACTGTATAAAGAGCTTATAGAAGAGTATAGAAATTTTATTTGTAAATAAATCAGAATAGGTATGAAGAAGCAATATTTTGAAGAAAAAAGTGAGTTCTAAAATGTCAGAGCGAAAACGTATTTTCGTTTTTAAATATTTTATGTTAAAATTGAGCTAAGAGTTTGGAAATATACATTTTTGGTAATTGCCCTGTTACTTGTATGATATTGCTCAAATGAGAGTAGAATGTAGATGTAGAACTTTGCAGGCCATTTAGTAGATCCTAAGAATAAACAGTAGAATTGTAACAGTCTGCCAAACAGATTATGTCCTGACCTCTTTCTGTTGCCTCTCCAGTTCCTTCATACGGATTTCTCGAGCTTCAGCCCGGGCTGCCCTTTTAGCTGCCAGTCTTGCCTCTGCCTGGTAGAAGGATATAGAGAAAGAGAGGGATTCAGAGTCAGAACCATCAACGGAGAACAAAATTCTATTCCATTCTATAACATTTTTCTATTCAATGTGAAAGTCAGGACTATTTACCGTACCAGTGTGAGTGGGAAAGGATACAGAGTATGACAGAGTATTCTCCTTGAGAGCTATATGCACAGCAAACGCAAAGTTCTTGGAGTGTAATCAAATTAAGCAATTCACAGGCTTCCACTGATGAATCCATTATACTGTAGTTTTAATCTAATCACTGACTTTAGCTGTAGATGAAAGCCAGTTTTGAGGGGGCGGAAAGCCTTTGGAAATGAGCACTGATCAGCAGCAACATTAGAAGATTAAGAACTGTTAGAAATGATTGTTCTTCCTGTCAATAAAATGTTTTATCTATGAAAAAAAAAAAAAAAAAAAACAATGACAGTCCAGAGAAAGTATAGTAAGTATAATTATGTAACCATAAAAAGGGCCATTAATAGACTGTAATATCTTAAGCTGTAAACACAAATAATGACGGTGAATTTAAAATAAAAACTGACACACACACACACAAGCAGTGCCAGAAAGGAAAAGCTCACTCACTGCCTCAAAGCTGCCATTTCCGATCAACATGTAAAACCCAAAGGATAACAGAAAAAAAAGGCTGCTCAGCAACCCAACTGACGTAAAACATTCTAACGGCTTACAATCTGTCATCATAAAAATGGCATTTTTAAGAGGTCCCTAAACTTACTATGCATTTTATACAGCTGTGGTTCTTGTATTTTTATATAACTTTTTTTGTCATTATTGATTTAAAATAGGTCCTTGTTTAAAAGATATTACACTATTTACTACACTGTTTGTTCCTCCACTCTGTTACGTAGTCTGTGTGTTTTGTTCCGATGTTTTCAGTTCTTCCATTTACGTCTTTGTGTATATTTACCCTGCTTGTGCCAGTCTCCATTATCGGTCCTTAAAGTTATCTTGTATGCCTTAATGTCAGTGTTCTAACCTGTATTCTTGAGTTTAATAATTAAAAGACTATGCTCCACGATTCCAGTGTTCTCGTTTCCAGCACAAGTGTAACACACTAGCATAAAACACATAAAATCTTTACTTAATAAAAATAATATTTTGAAATACTGTATGAATACTGTTTTCATGCATATGTCAGAATACATAAATGACGGAATTACACAAATCTCTAAATAGCATTTAACTGCATTACAAGTGCTTATGTTTACGAAAGGTTTGTGGTGTAAAGTATATCTTGGCAAGTCGCTCTATCAGAAGATGGTAACTATGTTTTTGCTATGGAAATTATGTGATAATGTATGACTCACTAGTGCTTTCAATGTATTGCTCATTACAAAGTAGTGACCAAATTACACAAGCATTTCCTACAAGAGAGAGAGAGAGGTAGAAGTAGTAGTAGTACACTATGTATTTGTGCTTGATGATTGTTTGAGAGCTTAATCAAAAATTTTGCTATTGGTGTAGAAGCGGGGTGCTTAAGATAGGGCCAGGTTTTGTAATAGTTAAAAAAGTATACATGTTTTCTAATCTGAACAAAAATGAGTTTGACCTTGTCTGCAGTTTCTCTGCACATATAAACAGCATGTAAAATAAAAATCTCATGGTCAGAATAACAAGCTTGCCAAGCGACACAAACAGACTGTTAGAAAGCAGCTCTGGTTCCTTTGTCTGAACAAGTCACAACTCATTGAATAAGGGGCTTCAAACAAGCCTCTGCCCTAGATCCTGCCAACCATGTCCACTGGCCTGTCAACAGCATGCAGAGAACTGGAGAGTTCACACTGCTCAGCAGAGCTACTCCCACAAGCTACCGACTATCACAGACTATCAGGACAATCGAAAATGAAAGTGACGGAAAAACATAGTTTTATAAAATATACATTTTATAATTGTATGTGTAAACGATTTTCTACCAAGAATATTAGTTAATTAAATGTACAAAACAGTCTGCCTAGCAACAAGACAAACACTGCAACAATATTACAGTAAAATTAATACTGAAGATCTCTGAGGTAGCGTTGTTTTCGGTTAAGGTCTGTTCAATCCAATAAGCATGTGCAGTAAACATAAAATTTGAAATGTATATGTGTGTGTATAAAAATACATTTTTATGTACAATTATTTCATGCTTAGTACAAAAACATTTGCATATTTATGTTCTCAATAAAAATACCCTGCAGTCGTGCTTTTACTACACTAAACTGGTATACTTAAAATCTAAATTGATACTTAAAAGCTATAATTAAAGGCTAAAATAACACAATTCATTTTGTACTTGAATCATTTTGAAGGTGCAGTATAACCTAGTGCTAATTTTACATATACTACATAATTATTATGACATGACTGCAACAAGGAACCGTAGCGTAGTGCAACTTTTGCATTGAAAGCGAACGTCCCACTTGATTGCAAATCGCTGTCCAAAGAAACCGAAGAACCCCGAAGAACCCCGTCGCGTCCTGATAGCGCCGCCAGAGCGGTGCTAAGCAAGTCACAACCTTCCCTCGCTCCTGCGCAGGCACTTAACCACGGCACCTGTAGGGCCAGTGGAAGGCCACAGCGCAGGAGTTTTGTCAAAAACTGTGCGTTCCCGACCCAAGGAGGGATTTCGACCTCCCGAGGATTGCTCAGATCCTCCTTTTTGTTGTTACAGTTTGACAGCTCGAGGGGCGCGCTCGGAGGAGCGCACGGAGATCCGCAGTATGGGATGTCCCGTAGGCACATCACATACGCAGATGCCTAAGGGTCTAGTTCCGCCCGCAGGGGGAAGCGTAGGCGCACTTAGGCGGGCCAAGGGAAACACGAGTCTACCGCGAACGGGAGAACTGATTCGTGGAATGGTCATCGCATGAGATTACCCG
>JAUMHR010000050.1:5419727-5447757 GCA_032361145.1 Enteromius fasciolatus
GTTTTTCAGAATATAATAGTGAATAGGACTCATATCTATCTATCTATCTATCTATCTATCTATCTATCTATCTATCTATCTATCTATCTGCATTCCTGTCTCTCTATATGTCTGTCTGTCTGTCTACTCCACCTTATTCCTATTTGATTAGATGGAAACATTATTATTAGATGATGCCAAACTGTTGTTTGGGCTAGTGCATTAGCTCCATCTAGTGATGGTAAAAGTTGGTAAAACTACCGTTGTGATATATTTTTGAACCTCAAAAAATATATTTTTTTGTACGTGTTACTTGCAGTGTTTTAACACTTTATTCAGTCTAATAATGTAATCTCATAATTCTAACTATAATGTAATATTTTTAATTATGATCTATTTAATTACAGGAAGGATAGAATATTCCCATATACATGGTCCATGCCCTGTAGGATTAAATTTAGGCTTGTCCTCTAGAGGGCAGCACGCTACTAGACAACTAGAAGACCCCAAAGGGAAAAGTGAATGCAGCAAGGCATCCGACAATTATCCTCTTCTTGTAATAGTGCCTGAAATGAACCTTTCCTTGTCTGCTCCCTTTCACTGCATCACTTCACCGCTTTGAGTGAGAGATTCTATGAGAATGCTAATGAATGCTTTCTTCATGCATAATAGACATCCTTGGGTTGAGTTATAATAAAACATTTGATAATGTTCAGAGGATTAAAACTCTGATGTTTGAAAAAAGATGGTCTCCCAGCCTCAGCAAGCTGTTGTTTAAAACTAGACAACAGGCTAGGTGATCAGCAAACCAGTAGTTTAATATCTTTCTGTGCATTTCATTAGGGTTCTAAGTGGGTATTAGATGTTTAATAATTTAACACTGATAGCTTGATAAAATGACATCTTTTATTGAAAATATGTCACCTATTTTTCTTGGCACAAATACTTCTTTAAAACATTGTTTCTGTAAACTGTTTTATTATTTTGACTAATACTGATTTTAGCTAGATTGGGATTTGATTAAGTTGCCCAATACAGTTTACACAGACAAAGGGTTTACTAGTATTAAGTCAAGATCAGCGTCAAAAATCTCGAACAAAATGAAGTAATATACTACAGTAATATAGGCACATATATCAAGTGTCAAATAATATATACGCAAATGTTAAAGATGCTAACATGTTGTCCTTTACACTTAAAAGTGTGCTCTGTCTTGGAAAAACTTCCTTTTTTGTTGTATACTCAGTGCCTGAAATAAATATTTACAAAAACATACAATTAGTTCAAATCAGTAAGTACAATTAGTGGGAATATAAATGTAATTCTAAGATTATTTGTTCAGATCATATCACCTTTTTCTTGGCTTTATCAAATGATAATCCTTTAGCACTTAGAGCAGCCATCTTGCCCTCAATGTCTGAGACCTGATAAGATAAATAAATAGATAAATAGATAAATAGATAGATAGGTAGATAGACAAATAATTCTCACCTCACTTTCTGTGGTCTGAACTTTGGTAGCTGCCAAAGCTACCTGGTCCTCCAGTTCAGAGAGCTCTGAATCAGTTAATGGGCCTCCGTAGTGATTCTTGGCATTCTGCTCAATCATTTGCAACTTTTTCTCCATGTTGAAGGACTTCCCTGCAGTCATGTAAACCTGCGGTAAAAAGAAAAGGAAGAAAACAAATATCTTTTAATTGATATAAAACCGCTTGTTTATATAAAAACCGCCATTGATAATCCAAGTATCTAATCTCTCTCCTTCACACAAACATAACAATATCTATTAGAGGGACAAGCTTACATTTTCCTCAAGTTCCCTGTATGCATCATCAGCCTGCTTAAGATCTGTGCCCGCTAACTGAAGTCTGTCATTAGGATTTGAGGGGGCCAACTCGTTCATAGCGCTTTCTGTGGCATTAATTGTTCTTAGAATCTCAGTTGTGATGTCGCATAGGGCCGCTGCGGTGGATCTCTGAAATCAATTAACCGAGAGAAGCCTAATTAGCATTAAAACCCTAAGAAATTACTGTAGTCAGGTATTAACATGGCTAAGGTTATCTAAGGTTATAGCTAAATGAGGCGTAAGTGTAGCTAATGCTTTATAACCTTAAAATAAGACAATGATTAGTTATGAAAATAACCAATCGGTACTCCGAACTTATTTAATCTGTTTTTGTTTTTTTGTTGTTGTTTTCGGCTATGCTAATAAAGATACTAGATAGGATGGGAAGCTTGTGGTAAGTTGCATGACTTTTAAAACCCACTTGTATTTCTGAATCTGCATTAATTGTTCTACTGAAAAAACATTAAAATACATTTCATCAGGAAAACCTTACCTTGGACAACGACTGCATTTTTTGGTCTCTATGGATGTGTGCGCTATCTGAGTCCTCACCTTTTGTGCTTCAGTGGGCATCTCATCACTGGACGAGCTCAAGGGTTCTTGGTATACAGGAGCCACCGGTGCCTGGTCCCTCCTCGCAGCGGACCCTTTGGACTGAGGAGGCCTCTTTGGCTCGTCCTCATCAGAGGAAAGTGCCTTGTCGCTCATCAGCTCATCTAGTTTTCTCCTTAGCTTCTCCTCCTCCATCTGCCCTGCTGTGGGCTGGACAGGCTACAGACACAAAATAAGTAAAATAATACATTAATAAATTTAATAAATATTAATAAATGAAAATAATGATATCGACCTTTAACCCCAAACTTTTTAATATGAAGGCTGCTTTGCAAAACGTTCAAAACATTCTGGAATAAATAAAAGTGCTTCTGGTTTGAGAGTATATTCATACCTGATCTGGAGGCAAAGTAATTTTCTCTTCCAGTCGATTTAAGAGACTCTCAATGGCAGACATTCTCTTGCTGAGTTCATTGATCTAACTCACAGCAACAGGTGAAAGAAAAAAGAAAGAAAACAAAGTTGCAGATTGCTCAAGTGGTGAAAGTCAACTTGGACAGAAAGAAACCATCTGAATGTAAAACTTCAGCCATATATATACTACAATAACAGACAAAACTTAAAGCAACTCAAACTAATCTATTATCATGAACATTAGAATTTAAAATTATGTTTTTTTCTGTTTTAATATGTTATAAAAAGTAATGGCAGAGCTGGCAAAGCAATCTTCAGTGTCACATGATCCCCCAGAAATTGTAATCATTGTAATATGCTGATATAGTGTTCAAGTAACATTTCTCATTATTATCTCATCGGGGTTAATGAATGAAAAATGTAAACAAAACAGCAATTATTTGAATTTTACTTTTGAAAAATTAAATGTGAAGAACCGAGTCATATCAATATTTTGTATTAATATTAATAATAGGTTTTGTTGCTGAAAGATGTGTAATCATATTTTAAATACAAAGAAAGTTCCTTAATCTATGATCATACCGGTGGGGCGCTCTGATGAATGTTTTCCTGAGATGATGCTCGACTGCGGCGGCGTGGGGGCAGCTGATAGACAGGGTAACGGAACATATCCTCCTCTTCTGAAGTGTCCAGGTAGATCTGACGTGGAGCCACAGACGAGTTGATTTTAGAGAGAGAGCGAGCACGTACCATTCTGTGTTCAGAGTAAGTGCCATCATCTAAAACAAACAAAAAAGAAGAAATATTGGTAAATCTGTTTATCGCTGTTCGTCAGAGGTCCCTGGGTTACTATCGAGAATAGTGGATCTATAAACAACTAACATACTAATTGAACATGCTCTAAAATACATATATTGTAAGACCGCAAGATCTGTAGAAGTTAAAGTATCATCTTTACCTTTTAATCTACTTAACCGTGACTTCAATCATAGAAACAGGCAACATTAGTATTTCTGTGTAATCTAAAAATGTTTGTGCATAAGCAAAACCTTTTAGATAAACAAATACCAGTTTTACATGAAACCCCAGATAATTATTTTATAGCATTGAGCAGAAGATTGTGTAAAAGTGTGCATTTATGAAAGAATGAGAAAGAGAAGCAAAGAAAGAAATGAAAGCCAACGGAATCTGCTTCACCTGGGCGCGAGAACCTGTCGAGACTTTTCCTGCGGTTCATGCGATGATTATGGTGATGGTACATGTCAGAATTGTATTCTATATCATTTCGCTGACCTCTGTCTTCATGGATGTACTGGAGAGGACAGAAAAGTGTGTATAATGCCTGAGTGCCCACTTAAAAAGTGGATGTTACTGCCAGTGTTGGGCAAGCTACTTAAAAAATGTAGTGAGCTAAGCTATCAGTTACTCTACATTGAATTAAGCTTAAGCAAGCTAAGCTACAGCAACATGGTAAAAGTAGTTCACTACACTACATCTAAGCTATTTTTTAACTGAACCGATTTTAAATCAATGCTACCTTAGTGATAAAAAATGTTATTCAAACAGATAGGCACGCATAATTGTGCAATTACTTATTTAACAATCGTCTCAAACCAATTTGGCAACAAAATCAAACATAATAACAAATAACAAAAGGTGTCGAGATTGTACATGTATTATTATCTGAATGCATGCATATGTGTAACTCAGTGCAGCATTAGTATTATAAACTACTCCAAACAGTACCAACATGGCAAAAAAACAGACAGTAATCTCATTCAGAACTTCTCGAGGTATGGCCACGTTGACTTCTCCCTCGGGATTAATTCCTTTCCATCCTCTTCATCTTTCCAAAGATGTTCGCCTAAGCATGTCACGTGTCCGGTGCAGAAGGTGGCGCTAACACCAAAAAGCGCATTGCCAACCGCAATAAAAAGTCACTGACATTATTGCGGCTGCATTGGCCCGTGTATGGTGGTGGCGTCATATACTGATCTAGGATCAGTGATCTGTAGCATTTGTATTTACGATTTGTGCTTAAGCGTCAGAAATGCTTGGGAAAATGCAACATTAGATTGTGTGGACGCTACCGCGCTACTTGATCAATAAAAGAGCTTTGCTACTGAAAAGCTATTTGATTCGGAAAACAGCGACGCTACCAACACGCTACTGAAAAATTTAGTTAAACTAGTAGCGTCACTACTTGTAGCGACGCTACTGGCCATCACTGGTTATAGCAATATGAGTCAGTACCTGGACAGACTGTCTGCGAGAGTGAGTGCTATAGTCATCGATCTCAAGATCCATGGGGTGGACAGAGAGAAGACGCTTGGTCTTTCGCATCTGAAAAGAAGTCAGGTCGATATTAGCTCATATGAGATAAGAGTGACAAAGACTTACAAGGTATGTTTAGACAGCTTTGTTATTTTAATTGCACACATTAAAATATTCTCAATCTGCGTCAATCTGACAATGATTGTAATATATATATACTTGCTTTTTTAGTTTTTCTTGACTTTCATGAGGTGTTGGTCCCCTTTACTACACAAGAACTGTACATATTCCGTGCTAAAACAATGAGCCACTAAGTTTGCTAAGGGAAAATCCTTAAATAAAGCCCACAAAATGCAAAATGAAACATCAGTTCAAATGCATGACAAAATTCAGTCTACCTGCTTATACCGTTGAGCTTCAGTTACATCCAAATGTTCTTCCTCATGACCATTATACACATCTAAGAATAAAATGTAGTACATATTACAGTGGTATACTATAGAAAGGGATTTCTTTGTTAACAAAGTTTGGTTTGCTTTGTAACAGCATTAGCCTGTAGTTGGCCTGTAGTTTTCTTTACAACACCATTTATTTGTACTCACTGCGCACATCAGGCATGCTCTGTGTGTCATCATCACGGTGCCCTAAAAAACATATAATAATAATAATAATAATGTAACTTCTGGTCTGAAAAGGCAGCATGAAAGTTGTGTATATGTCAAATAAAAACAAAAAAAACATGGTATTGATATGTAAAAATTTACTTTGGTGAACTTATGACACAAATGTGTTTGGCATGCATATAATACAGTTCCTTTTCAGGAACTCGAAACGCTATGGGAACGCCCTCAGCGTGACGGCTCTGAATTGTTTATAGAATCAGCCAATGGTGAGTTGGGACGTCATAGGCGGGTGACGTCACTGGCCAGGAAGAATAAAAGCACGTGGAATGCTGCCGGCAAACTAGCTTTCTGTCATTCAGCAAAGCGGTCTGTGTTGTGTGTGTGTGAAATCTGTCATAGAGTTAAAAGTGTTCACAATTAGACCTTTGACTATGAAGAGGAATCCAAGACGGGCAAGTCCCTATCTCGATCCTCTACCACGGGGTCTAGTGCCAGCTGTACGAGAAAGGAAGCGTGTTTTGCTATTTCCCCTAGTCAAGTTGGCGCAATACTGCTTCTCTCCGCATCCGAGGATGAAGAGATAGAGAGCGCAGAGGAGGAGACCATGGTCGCCCCAGTATGAGGAGCTTTTGGAGGTGATGACTCGAGCCATAGTCGAGTTAAACATTGATTGGCCGACCGAGGTGAAATCTGAACCGTGCCGTAGTAAATTAGAAGAACGATTTTTACGAGCGTGGCCACCACCTTCAAGACGGAGCCTTCCATTCTTTCCTGATCTGCACCGCTTTTCATCCTTGCATCTGAATGCTACGGAAATGTAGTTGGGATGAATGAGAATGGCTATAAGACATTCCCTCGGGTAGAGCAGACGCTCCCGGGCTATCTCTCTCCCGAATCGGCTTTTTCTTTGAAGGCTCCATCCCTGCCCTCCAAGCCGCTAAGAATGACATCAGTGTTGGTGTGCAGGGGGTACTCAACAGCGGGTCAGGCTGGTGCGTGTCTGCACACCATGGCGCTGGTTACAGGCGTACCAAGCCGACCTGCTGAAGGAATGAGGGTGAGCAAATTAGTTCAGAAGATATAAAGGAACTTAGAAGAACCGCTGACCTCTCATTGCGCACCACCGTGCCATTGCCAGGTCTATGGCAGCAATGGTGGCCGCAGAGAGGCATCTTTGGCTGACTCTGTCAGATATGAAGGAAAAAGACAGAGTCTGCTAGATGGACACCTGATGGATCCATGAAACTACTGCCAAATGTGTCTCAATGGGTCCTGCGTACTGTAAAGGATACAGAATCCAGTTTGGACAATCTCACAATTCGCGGGCGTCCTCCCTACAATAGTACATACAGTGCAGGCTCTGGTGATGAAACAAGAAGTAAAAAACCTTCTGAGGAAGGAAGCAATCGAGGTGGTCCCTCCTTACGAAAAAGAGTGTGGGTTCTACAGCCGCTACTTCATAGTTCCAAAGAAGGATGGAGGGCTGAGGCCCATCTTAGATCTCAGGCTATTGAACCGCTCAGTCATGAAGCTGAAGTTCAGAATGCTCACTGTAAAACACGAATCAGGTCCGAGGACTGGTTCGTCACGATAGATCTAAAAGATGCGAGTCCATGTATTGATACGTCCATGTATCGATCCATTCTTCATGCAGGAAGTTCCTGCATTTGCTTTCAGGGGTTCAGGGGCAAAGCATACCAACATCGGGTACTACCCTTCAGCCTTGCACTCTCACCCTGTACGTTTGCAAAGTGTGTGGATGCAGCGCTGGCTCCTCTGCGACTCCAGGGCATCTGCATACTGAATTATATCGACGACTGGCTAAACCTAGCGCAATCGCCAGACAAAGCAAGCAGACATCGAGATGTCGTCCTAGCTCACATGAAACGCTTGGGGTTCAGACTGAAAGCCAAGAAAAGTGTTCTTTCTCCAATTCAGAGAACCACTTATCTAGGCGTGGTGTAGGACTCGACCACAATGCGGGCTCATATGACACCTGCTTGAGTAGTTTCGATCCCCACCACAGTCGCAAGAGTAAAAGAATGCCGGTCACTCACTGTCAAGCAGTTTCAAAGACTGCTGGGCCTTATGGCAGCTGCGTCCAACGTCATACCTATTGGCCTGCTGTACATGAGACCCCTACAGTGGTGGCTCAGGAACAATGACATATCCCTGAGGGGAAATCCCCTTCACATGATTAAACCATCGTTTCTAAATCAGGGCCCAGTGTTGGGAGATCCAGGTCGCCGCATTACGCTAGCAATGGATGCGCCCCTCACTAGTAGATGAGCGGTCACGAGTGGTTGCCATCTCACGTGGCACATCAATTGTCTGGAGATGCTGGCCGTGTTTCGAGCACTCAAACACTTCTTCACAACACATCAGTTGTCTCTTACATCAACCAACAAGGAGGTCTGTGTTCGCGCCCCTTGTACAAGCTGGCACACCAGATCCTTGTGAGGACCTGGGACAGATCCCTCTCACTGAGAGCCATCTACATTCCCGGGCATCTAAATGTAGGAGCAGACATCCTATCGAGACAGGGGCCGAGGCTCGAGGAATGGATGCTCCACACCGAGGTGGTGGAGCAGATATGAAAAGTATATTACAAGGCAGAGGTAGACCTCTTCGTGACGAAGGAGAATGTGCAATGTACCTTCTGCTACTCTCTAGTTCATCCAGCTCCACTGGGGCTGGATACCATGGTACAGACGTGGCCGAGGTTTCATCTGTACGCTTTTCCCCCGATCATTGCTCCCAGGAATTCTGGAGAGAGTGCGCCGGGACGCAGTTAGTATACTGCTTGTAGCGCCGTTCTGGCTGGGCCGAGTATGGTTCTCGGACCTGATGGACCTCCTAGACGGCCCTCCTAGACGGCCCTCCGTGGCAAATTCCGATCAGGAGAGATCTCCTCTCACAAGCGGGGGGCACCATAGTACACCCACGGCCAGAGCTGTGGAAACTGAGAGTGTGGCCTCTGAGGGGGCGAGGTTGTTGAGACCCTTCTCCAGTCCAGAGCTCCATCTATGAGGAAGCTATATGGCCTAAAATGGAAATTGTTCACTTCATGGTGTAGAGAATGCCAGAAAGATCCAGTTAACTGCCCAGTCGGTACAGTGTTGGAATTTTTGCAGGCCAGATTCTCTACTGGGGTCACTTACTCCACTTTGAAGGTTTATGTGGTGGCTATATAGGCCTACCACTCCTCTCTCGGTGGACATACAGTTGGTAAAGAACCCCTCGTCATACGTTTCCTCTGCGATGCACTGAGGTTGAGGCCACCAGTACATTCCTGGGGACCAATCTGAGACCTGGCTGTTGTGTTAGAAGCCCTCTGTGGGTTCAAAGAGGAGATTTCAGATCGTTTGTTGACAATCAAGACCACACTATTGCTAGAATTGTGTTCTCTGAGAAAAGTAGGTGATCTTTAGGCCCTCTCAGTGGCCCCTTCTCATCTTGACTTTGTGCCTGGCACGGCCAAAGCCTTCCTGTACCCGCGAGCGGGTTACAGTCCTAAGGTACCTACGGTCACACCTCAGCCAGTCGTACTACAGGCCTTCAACCCTCCTCCCTTCAGGGAGCATTGCCAGCAGAATCTAAACTGTATGTGTCCAGTGCAAGCCACTCCAGGCTCTTCTGTTCTCTTGTCATAGCTGTGCACAAACAGACTAGACAGGGATTTGAAAGTCGGGTGGCGTGGGCATCTTATTCACATAGCGTCTCGTCGACGCAGCTCGAGTTCCTAAAAAGGAACGTCTCAAGGTTGTGAATATAACCCTAGTTCCTTGAAGGAACAAGACGCCGTGTCTTGATAGCACACTTTCGGAATCCCCTGTCGGCGCTCCGCTGCATGACAGGAGCTAGTTTGCCGGCAGCATTCCATGTGCTTTTATGCTTCCTGGCCAGTGATGTCACCCGCCTATGACGTCCCAACTCACCATTGGCTGATTCTACACACGATTCAGAGCCGTCTCATAGTGTCATAGTGTCTCGTTCGTTCAAGGAACTAGGATTATATTCATAACCTTGAGACGTTTTCCATTTTCGCGTATCTATACCACAAGTTTTAATTTTTATTTGGCATATTATTTATATGCACATTCATGAGAAACAAAAAAAGAACACAAGGATAAAATTTGACATTCCTGTCCTGTCGTGCAAATCCATAAACAACATCAGCAAGTTCTGCATTGCCCCAGACACAGCATGTGACCCAGTTATGGCCTCAGCACTTGGGACACAGCCTCTAGACAGGGTTCTTTGAATTCAACTGACTGATAAACAAATCCTCTTGGTAACTAAATACACACAGACATTTAATGATAACACACTGGACATTCGTGTCTCTTGCTGTTTTTCAGGCTTTACTATGTTGAACTGATGAGAACAATGTTTTTAGAAATGTGTTGAAATTGTTGATAGACAAATTAAAATATACATCTTATGCATTATGCTGAAATTATGTTTGCAGACAATAAATATTTGCATTTATTTATTTAGTAGCGACTATAAAGGTGAAATAATAAAATAACTTGGTATGAGTAACTATCTAATAAGTGGGATAATGTACAGTTAGCCAGTCATTATAACAAAATAAATTCTTTCATGGTGATATAAGACCCCTCTATTGCAAGGCCTAATCATCACACCAAGGTTTATTTTACGTTAATGACCAGATGTACGTTATCTCTTCTTAACACTCACTTGCTTGCATAACCACTTAAAATGACAGTTGATACTGAAACAGGATGATGATGTGACAGCTTATATGAACACAATAAAGGTTATCAGCAGGCTTTAAATAGCACTCACCCTCTTCATTTAATCTCTTGTACAGTGACCTCATCACTTTTGCGCTGCCAAAACGCTTGAAGCGAGTGCGTACATTGTCATGGTACCATCCCAAGGTTCCAATTTTCAGGACCCTGCAAAAACAAACAAGTGCTATGTAATGATTTCATAATAGTGTTTCATTATACACCTTACATTATAGTTTGCCTAAGTGTATAAGCTGTAATTGTTTTCCAAAAATTAATCTGATGTTGGAATTTTTTCTAACCTGGACATACGACAGGGGTCGCATACCCAGCCACGCTCCTTTTTGTTGTAGCGGCTACAGGACTTGCAGGTAAAAAGTTTACAATCCTTGCACTGCCGTTTGCTGTTCACCAGGAACTTAAAGGGCTGCAGGCAGTGGATACAGTGAGAGTCAGCCAGGTTTGACTGAGACCCCAGGAGTTCCCTCTTTGATTCTTCCTTCTCAATCTTGGATTTAAGCTCCCTGTGGTGTAGTACAAACAAACCGACAAACAATTTACATACATGATTGTCACTGAAATAGGCTTTGTAGGTTTAAATGTAGAATTAGGTTGCTTTCTAAAGGCAGGTTTGTCTTAGCCTAACTAAAACCAATATATAATATAAGTTAATATTATTCATTAGCTTTAATAAAGCCCCAGCTTCCGATCCTATTCCCTGTTAAAGATGCACAATATAACTATCACATTTCGTAAGCCAATTTAAAGATTCCTATGTAGGATATATTATTTAGGTCAATAGTGACTTTTTAATTAACCTAGGATATGTTATTTATATTGAATATTGCTTCATTTTATACATGTAAATCAAATTTTCTTTTTTCTCTTTTATTACAGTTTTTACCTATTGCTTACACACTAAAACCGAATGCTTAGACCAAAGCCTCAATACCTAAGTGTAACCATAGCTTAAAGACATTGTCAATTTTGCACTTTGTTTACAATTTTGTAACACACATTGCAAAACATATGTGTTCTTACATTAGACACTGTTCAAAAACAAGAGGATTTTTTTAAAGACTCCCATGGACATTATAAGTTGGCATGTGTGCTAAACCATATGCAAATGCATTTGATTAATCCGATGCAATTGCAATGTCCATTAAAAAAATTAAAAAAACATAATAATAATGGTGTTTTCCTTTATTTGATTGCACTTAAGTTCATCTTTAATAACACTAACACTTTTTAAACCATGCTAAATATAATTTTTGGAAAATCACAAGGTGATTAGGAATTTTTATCTAATGTTACTATGCCTACATTCACTTGTATTTAAAAAGTCTGATAATGTTTAAAATTCCATGTTTTATTTATTTAAACAAAATATTACTGAATTATTTAGTATTTTATTAAATAATTTGAAAAAATAGTTTGAAAAAATGATAATGGGATTATCAGCCCTGCCAGTGAACACTGTGAATGCAATGCCCTCAAAAAGTCACACAAATTCTACTGAATGTTCCAGTATATTCACCATACTGCAAAAAAACAGCACTGGAACATTTAATGGGTGTAGGTGTGACAGTCTGATTAAGAATTAACTTGAATACAAACCAAATATAACTGTCCTTGCCAACAAATAGAAAGAACATCATCTTCCAAATAACAATTCAACAGGCACACAGAGACTTCCTTGTACAAAAAGAATAGAGCTCTGGGGCATCATGTTTTCCCAGCCTGTGGAATGGTGTGATCAGGCCTTGTGACTGTACCATGATCATCATGATGTCTTTACAACAGCAGCCTTTCACACTTTCTGGCCTTTCTCATAACCTTGTTCTGTTAGCGTTTACTATAGATAGAGTAAGATATATAGACAAATATCATAGAAATTATGCAATTTTGAGTTCTACCTCACAGTATACTAAACCACCAGTCTTTGGGAGTCAATGCTGGCTTGCTCCACAGACAGATTGCTAACATTAACTACTGACCAATGTTAAATCATGTCAGATTTGTCTCTACGGTAATATAAAGTTTAATCATGTAAATTAAATTCCTTACCCAAGCCTCTCCTCTTCCTTTTTCCTAAGGACGAAGTCTCTCTGAATGACTTCCCACACATGTTTGGCCTCCTCTTCTGTTAGTCTGGACAGGTCCAGCTTATTGTCCATGTTTTTTTTTTAAGACAAAATTAACTGAAAACACAACATATTTAAGAAGTCTAAGGGTAATGTGACTCTTATAATTCCACCTTTCTACTTTAGAAATAACCTGTTTCTAATATGAGCTAGCAGAACATGCAACATGATGCAAAATCCAAAGTCTATTTACTGGGTGTGACGTTTTGCTACAACACATCTATAGGCAAATAAATTGAGTAAACAATTTTGTCAATAGCTGAAATTAAGTTGTTGAATTCCATTCTGAAAAAAGCATTAGCTACTGGTTATGAAAATGAGCGCTAACACAACAACTGAAATATCATAAACATTCTAAAAACTTTTCTTTAAATATCAATGATGGAACAACACCACTCCTGTGTGTAAATGTGGTACTAGTATCATTCTCATTTTATAGTGCATTGATTGTCATGGCTCCTCATAAATAAAGCATTCATGATGTGATCATGTAATAATTTCAGCCATGGTACTATGAGTAGCTGATGAGTAGAAAATGATTTACCCTATTAAAACATTAAAAACTAGACTTTACTCTAAAAGAAATTCATGAGTGATAATGAAGATTTTGTTTACCTTGCTTGCGGACAAGTAGCTGCTCTTGCCAAGTCTTTGGGGATGAGGTGGATAATGTGAGGATAGACAGAGGTATGGCAATCGTAATCACATGTCTAGTTTTTCAAATGAAATGTGGTGGTGGAGAAGCTCCACCCTTTTCTTGTTTGAAATAAACAGAATAATGAATGTAATAACTGTTATTTGATAAGATTTTATTAGTTGTTGTTGCTTTTTTCATTATTGATTCTTTTCTTTTTCTTATTAATTTTACTGTACAATAAATATCTGAATGAATATAGCCTATTTCAAGTTACTTTAATTTTATTAACTTATTTAATGATTTCATTTAGTTTGTCTTTAAATTTTTTAATCTACTATTTTAATTTTAATTAATTTTATTTTATTTTTTTATTTTTATTTTTTTTGCTATTATTGGAAGTTACTTTGTTAATTCAACAGGCAGGCATATTAGAGGAATTTGAGGTATGACATAAGTCTTCTCAGACATTGGTATAAATGGATAATAAACCCATGAGTATTAATTACATGTGTAATAAACCATTCTATAAAAGCTGAATGACAGATATGCTAATATTTAATATGACACACTTCCTAGTGCTTAAAAAAAAGTCAGATAATATGATGCCACCAAGTTCAACCTTTTGAAATCCAAAACAAAAATCAAAAGTAACTTTTTTTTCTTCTGTAATTCCCTATTCATTTTTTATAATACATCTTACATTTATGTGACTTTAGTAGGTGGTGCACCCTACAATAGTTCCTCTGAGGCATATGGCAAGATGACAGAGTCAATGTTTCTATTTACTGTATACCCATCTACAGGCAATGTCTGTGGTGGCTAAAAATGAATGTGGGATAGCTTTACACATCCCAGAGCGGTCTTAGATGTGCACTCTGCAGTACCTCAGTAAGGTTTCATACTTTTCACTGTAAGCAAAATGACACAGCAGTTTCTATCCTTGCATTTAGTAGATAAACAACATTTCTGCATACCCTGCAGCAATGTCTCTGAATTAGTGGTTGTCAGAAAAGCCCCTCTCAGGAGCAGTGGTTCAGACAAAAAAGATAAAGAAATAATAATAATGTTTTCTTTATGTTGTAGGTTAGGAGGCTGAATTAGAGAGTGCCCTTTAGTGCATTGGGGCTAGATTGTGAGAAGGCTGATTCATTACACTAAAATTAGCCCCCATGTACAGCCCTGGCCTCGGGTGCTGGCTAGGGGAAGTCCTGCTCTTATTTAGGGAAACATTGCTGAGCTTTCAGTGACTTTTCTAATGTACCAAATGGATCTTTGCACACACTGGTCTAGTGCTTCACTTTTACACTGTAAAGTGGAAGTTTATTAAGAGTAAATCTTGTTAAATAGAGAAAAATGATACCAACGAAGCTGTTATCAGCACCAGAAATAAAAAATTATTGTCGAAACAATATTAAGTGTGAAGGTCAATCTCCATTTGGAGACTAAAAATATACAGTAACCTTTCATGTTATATTGATATACAGTAGTGATCATTTGTATGGTGCGTACAGTAGTTCACCGAAAATGAATATTTAAAATGTAAATTTAGCATCAAATAAGGTAAATCCCAAAGCTCACACATTTAAGCTTCACTAATAATCACTATTAAAAATTAAAAAATAAAATACATTATTCAGAAGAGACAAAGTACAAGTATTTGTGCCAACAGTAGATCATATACTTTGATATATAGCTGAGAGAATAATTAATTTTTCTATTCTGGTAACGTCATAAATGACCAAGATAAACAAAATCCAAAACTATTCAAGTCCACTCCAATTCCAAATTTAGAATTTTAATAAACAGTGCTTTTTGTTGACTGATTATCATTGTCTTATAAATTGTAGTTTTTACCATCTTATAGTATAGTATAGTCTGTCGAAACCAATCGTGATTGCGTTGTTACGCTTTTAATATCTATATTCTGTTAATGTACTTAAAATGGTGATTAGTAATGTACACGTTTTATGTAAAATAATTAGTTTCGAAGCTGAGAAGATGGTCTTGACAAGCACATGCACACACTTCTCGTGCCAGTGTGGCCAATATATTAGAAACATGAAAGCTGAGCCTCAAGCTAAACAGATAAATATACATGACAGACATGCACAATACTATTCACGGCAGCACGGGCCAACATACTTGGAATGTTTTAAATCAAGAGGTCAACCAAGCTAACAGCTGTTATATTCTTTTGTTTAAAACCATATTTTTCTCTCTTGAACAGATATTTAATTGAATTATTTAATTAGTTGTTTCTAAATGTCTCAGTTCAATGTAAAAATCTGTGTCTGATTTGGGTGTAAAATAAAAAGTAATTTTACTTAATTACTGCTTTATTTTGGGGTATTTGCACTTTCTTAATAGTATAGTTTAAACAACACACAGAAGTGGCTTTTTTTACACTAGGATTTTAAGTGCATAAAAAGTGTAGAGACAGCTTTAGAAACCATGTAAAATGATCAGGAGTTTGAAATATCAGAAATGAGATCTTTTTAATATATAAAACATTGATTCTTCAACAAATGTTGTTTGGATTATCATCTTTTGTCTTCGTATTCACTGTGTATGTGTAGTGGTATAGTTTTTGAAGTCTTATCTTTGTACATCCCATACAGCTGCATCATATGCAGAGAGATTATTTTTAAGCTTTGTTTGTGTTCATCTTTAGGTTTAAGGTTTGAAGAATGAAATTTCCCTTTAAGGGCTGTATTTTCTGTGTGTTTCTGTTTGCTACAATTTTTTTTTGCTTCTAACTTTGCACTGAGAAGATGGTGAACCCAGAATCTCCTTTTTTAGGAGATTCTTATTCTAAAGTACAATTTAGATTAGTCTCTTTTTTACTGTTACTCAAGTGTGTTTTTGACTAGATACTTAGATTTTAATTGACTATAGTTTTCACTGAGTATCTGTACTTTCACTGGTCTGAATTTGTTAATGGATGTAGTATAGTCCATGCTGGCATGTCCTGATTTTGCTAAATTCAGTGTGTCCCTAGGTCAACATATTTTGCTGACCCTGGAACAACATTTTAATGCAAACATATAGTCTTCTTGACCTCATCGCTACACCTAAACATAACCTTACCCATGAGTAATGTCTAAAATCAGAGGAAATGATAGATGACTGACACTGGTGTACAAGCACCAAACACTGGTTGTAAGCCTAAACTTCACAAAACTGTAAACTGTTTCTTCAGATCTGATTGGTTAATCACAATGTTCTAGACATACAGTATTGCACTTGGTAAAATCAGGTTAGCAGTCCATGCTGAGTAAGTCGATGCCCAGTCTTTATATTGTATTGCGTGTTAGATCTTGTCCACAGGGCACTGGGTTTATAGGGAGGCACTGATAGAAAAAGTGAGCCTTCACTAATAGGGGGGTCTACACACATTAGTTTGACTATTTATACTAAATGATTATTTAAAACATTTCTAATATATATATATATTGCATAATTAAAAATTAAATATTAAAATGTATGTTTCAATACAAATTCTAAATTAAATGTAAAATGTAACAATTTAATACATTAATAAATTAAAGAATATGAAAACAAGTTTATGTGGACAGGTCAGCAATGAAAACATACAGCAGTCTATTGTCTTTGCTTTGTAGTCCATTAAAATGTTTAACATCAAATGCCTGGTAGATGTGTTGACAGGGTGTGGCATGGCTAGAGTTGCCTTTACAGTAAAGGTTAAACATTAGCCCTTTACCGCTCCAGCCTTTCTCTCAGCATCAGTGGTTTCGTTACGATAAATAAATGCGCTTTATATTTAATAAACATTTTCCAGGTCCAACAGTGATAGTGAAAAAACATTACAGTTTTTTTAAAATAAGCAGTTATTGATTAAAACAATGGCATATTTTTCTGTCTTTGCTCAAAATTCTATAAACATATAATGTCATTACTGGGTTGCTTGACATGTACAGCATTGTTATTTCCCTTATCCATTGTTAGGGTTTGTTTTAGGGACATAGCAGCCTGCATCTGACAGCAGAGTCAGTGTTAACCTCTGTTCCACAACTTCGTCAAACATGCCTGTAAGCAGCTGTAATTGTCAGGGTTGGAAACATGAGGCCTCACTGTGAGTCTATTCCTGGAGTTCTGTGCCTTCTCTCATTCTCACCATGCTAAAATAGCCACCCACTTTAGCTGTGTAGAGCCATACCTCACAAGGATAGGTTAGAGAGAATGCAGATATAGCAACCCAGTTAAAAGACGTAAAACGGCAAGAATTTTAAGGTCATCTGAAGGTGCCATGAAATTGCACTTTTTCGTAAGTCTTTTATTTCCACTGAATTATCCAATGAAAATGAACATTACATTACAGTTCATTAGTCAAGTGCATTGTTTAATATTTCAAGTATTCAAACATTTATATCTCACATGACACTCTAGAGTTAGCAGAGCTGTATTCTACAGCTTATAAATCTAGTTTTAATTTAGCAAACAAAACATAAACATCTATTTTCTACTCAAATATAAAAAAGCATAATTCAATATTAACATCATATTAATAAAAAAGTACAAAAGTCAAGTGGAAAAGACATTACAAATGGTGCAATTTGTACAATTTGTACTAAAACTTCTTTAAGATTGCACTTCCCTTGTCTCACAGTTATCAAAAGCAGCTAGATTATTGTCCTTATCATGAACCACAAAGGTTTTGTATCTATTGTTGTCCCCACTAAGTCCTTTTTCTAGAGTCTATCATTGTTTATTCTTCCTCTTCCTCCTCCTCTTCTTCATCCTCATCATCATCTCCACCGACTCCAAAGTCCATTTTTGCAAGCATGGCCTCTACATCTTCTGTGAAGAGCGTGAAGTGGTCCATACTCTCGAAGCCGGGCTCTGGCCTCTGTAGATGGGAGTTCTTGGATGCGTCTTTTGCTTCTGTGAGCAGCTGCTTGGCAGCAATAAGGAACTCTGCCGTATTGTTGTTGCCCATTGTCTGGGAGACTTTGTCCATCAGCTTGATGCTGGCCTGCAGCTGTTCATTGTACTGCTGGATTAGTGATCGCACCAGAGCCACCTTCTCATCCTGTTCTTGAGTGATCTGCTCCAGGAGATGGCTCTTGCGGTCTTCTAGGATGGCATAAAGTAGGTCAAACTTTTCCCCCAACTTCTGCTTCTGCGCTTGGCTGTTTTCTTCTACAGTTTTGCATTTTTCCTCCATCTGTGTCAACATCGCCTGCAAGCAGCTGTTGCTGGCGCCTAGCAGGTCGATTGAATTTTTAAGTTCAGACTTCTGGGTCTCATAAACACCTTTTAGAGTGGAAACTTCACAGTCCTTGTGCTGACCGAATACTTTGCACATGGAGCAAGTAGGTGTCTGGCAGGTTATGCAGAAGATGTTAATTTTTTCATCTTCGTGTACCTCGCACATAGGCTCTTTTGTTTCTTTGGATTTCAAAGGAGGTTCAAGAGCATTACCTCCTTTCTCCAACTGCTGTTTGTAGATGTCGATGATGTTCTCCACCAGAAGGTTCCTCTGCAGACCATAGACACCGTGGCGGTCCAGCACCACTTCAAATCGGCAAGTAGGGCACCGGAAGATGCCTCCAGAGAAGTGGTATGGGTTTTTGGAGTCGTAGAGGTCACTGGCGCAGCTGCGGCACAGATTGTGCTGGCATGGTAGAATGACGACCGGCTTTGTGAACATGTCCAAACATATGGGGCAGCTCAGCTGCTTCTCCAGGCTCTCCATGGGACTCGGAGCCCGGACTATTTGACCCGTTTGGATGTCCATTGCTGTTGTTTGAGGCAGAGTCCGTATAACCTTCACAGCTTTGCCTTTGGTTGAGCTTGAGCTTTTCTGGTTGCTTCTGCCTTTACTGAGGTTAATTTGATCTGTCGGGGCAGGACACGGTCAGGGTTTATATACCGGCTGGCTGCCTGTGACACTTGATCTGTGAGGTGGCTGGGACAGGATTGCTCCCACCACTTGTTTGTGCGGCTTGATTCGGAGAAACATGCAGCCCTCCAACACAACCCGCTAAAGAACAAGTCACATGCCAAACTTAGCAACACCGACCCCCTCCCTTTCCAAGCTCTCCATCTGTGGGAGAAATGTGTAGGCGAATCACATAGTCAGGCCAAACAACCCCCACGTGATAACTGTAGGCATGTAGACATCCAGACATCCTGAACTTCCCAGACTGCACAACAACATGGAAGGTCAATTGCCATATTATGACATTTTGATAGCTGCACTTTTATTTTTTCCTAAGAGCGTTTGAATCAGCTGTTGTACGGTATGTGAAATTCAGAAGGATTTTTAGAACAGTGTTGTGTAACACATAATCTGTTCTAGCTTCCATTGTCCCTCACCTGTTTGTGCTGATGGCCGCATGCCATTAATATCTGTCTCAGTGGTTCTGGAAGAGATATCAGAGCATCAGACTTTCCGCCCCATGGAAGCTCCTCATCCCCCCATGACTGGGTGTTTCACAATTTTAGCACAGTGAGTTTGTAAACAAACAGTCATAAGGTCGAAAGCCATGCCACCCCTCGACAGTGTCTTGAGCAATATCACGCTGAAAAGTGTCATTGTCTCCTCCCGGAGATGGGCTTCAAAATAGAACATGATCACTGTAGAATATAGTAGAACATATTTATGTCAGTCATGTCTGTTGCATCACCAACTCATACAACATGTAAAACAACATGTTCAGACCAGTATGTGCCCATCAAAGGTCGGAGCAAAATTTATCATCAAAGTAAATACCTGAGAGGTGTTTTTAAGCAGCTGTGGTATATTTATTGTGTATTATATGTTGCTTCGCTGTTAGTATCTGAAAAATCTTTGTCAACCAAATAAATGTCATGTAGTGTGATGTTTTACAACCAACATAAAAAAAGAAGAAATACATATTTGTTATTATTAACTAAAACTAACAATGTTAAAAATAGTTTTTATTAACTGAAAAAAAATCTTTGGCAATTTGGCAACAAACTGAAATAAAAAAAAGAGTCAGAGCATGACATTTACTAAAACCACACCCGAAAAAAAAACAACGAAAAATTACTAAAAATTCCAAATAATAAATACTATAATGATATGAGGAAGGAAGGAAAGACACCCTCATGACTATAAGGTTGAAACATGATATATACATATATATTATTAACACTCATGACCCATCTATTACATTTTAGCCTTATATAAATTCAGTAGATGCTTAAACATCTTAATGTCTAACACCATCCAATGATTTAAACTACTATAATCTTCTAGAGGGTGTCAACTGTAGGATTTAGGTTAGACCCTGCTCCAGGTCTTTCACCTGTTACATGCCAGAACTGGTTTTTAGGTAATCATTGGCATTTTTCTGAGCTGGTTCAGATTTGTTTAATTAGTTTAAGAACTAACCTTTGACACCTCTGATATGGAGCTTCATGTAACCTTTATGAAAAGTCACCGAGGACAGTTTGTTGGCCCTGCCATCAGTGTACATCATCCATGTAAATATAAACAAGCGTGTGAGCCAGCTGCAAACTGATACCTGCAGGGATGCTTATGCAACTCATAGACACAACTCATAAAATTGTGTTTTGCAAGATGTGCTTATACTTCTAGTGTTCATGTGGCTAGATGTAACTGTGGGTTGTTTTTGAAAAGCATGTTATGGCAGTGACGCATGTTCCTGGAATGCGGTGTCTTGGTTCAACGTGAGGTTTAAATTTCAGACACTAGATCAAATCACCATTCATTTTCTTGTCAGGAGTAATTCTAAGAAATTTTCAAAGTGACATCTGTGTTAATCCAATTGAGTTAGCTAGCACAGTGTGATAACTAGGATAAGATATCTAGAAGCTTTTCCTCTCTAATTAAACTAAATTTAATGTTTTGAAAGTAGTCTGACCATATAAATAGTAAAAATCTATGTTTGTTCTACTTCAAGCCCTTTTGTTTTCCAGGTGTTAGTTTGTTTATTTATTTATTTATTTATTTATGTTAAAAATATATTAGTTATATAAATATCACATTAATACATATTTTTTATATAAAAAGATGGATAAGCATTAACCATTTCCCTGTTGTGTGAAAATAATTTAAATCTGTAATTAAAAATGTGGTTGTCCCACAGTTCAGTCAAGCTGTAACTGTCAAATTCATCAAAAATATGCTGTTATTTAATAATTTTCTGCAATATTGTAAAAAAAAAAATATGATTTAAAATATCATATGATTTAAATCTAGCACCTCCGTCGCTGTGTAGTGTAAATATTTATGAATTTCTATATAATTATATAATAATTATTAAAATATATATAAATAAAAAAGTCCAAATTATGTTAAGTGTTTAGATCTACAGGGCCTTAAGTGCGCTGTATTACCGAAATGATCCACTAGGTGGCACAATATACCCATTTTATTTTTCAACGCCTCACAAACGGTTTCAAGTGCTCATTTTAGTTTATCTGTAGTTGTTAGTATTTTTTAGTTTCCAGCTATGCTATAGACTGAATGGGTTTATGATGTCAGAGATTCCAAAAATAAACATCTATCTATCAATTTGTACTGTCTTCCTCTGTTGCGTGTATTTTAATAGGCCAAGCTAAAAGTTAATACCATAATTCGTACAAAACTGTTCTTAAATATATGAAAATGTGTTGTCTCTCCAGCAAATGTGTTCCCTACAGTGTATGTGATCGCTGGAGACCCATTATTTGTTTTGGGTCAGCAATCAAAGATAACTGATGAATGTACATTTCCTGACTGGAGCCAGTTTGGCCACTATCAACAGAACCATCTTTGTGTCCCATAAGTCTACAATACGAGACCATTGTGGCTGTGTGAACAAGAGACACAATGATTTGAATGACTTACAGCAAACCAATGCTGATGTGATCACGCTGTAAGGCTAGTTCTGCAGAATTCCGCTCCTTGTCAAAGGTGCCAGCCACGACATGGCGTGCAGACCAGATTCCTGTTCTAGAGTGTGTGTTTACAGTAACTTCCGCCACTCAGACGATGTCAGATGGTCATAAATACAGCAGTGTGTTTGGTACAATGGTACGTTCAACAATAATGTTGAAAGCGTTTATAGCGATATCGTTTCCCACGCTTCAAGAAATTGAAATAACCAGTGCACTAATAAAATATAATGTGTAATTCTAGTAACTGGCAAGCTACGAAAGATTCCAAAACAACAACCTATTCTAATGTTATGTTTCATTTACTATGTATTATTTTAGGTCATTTAAAATAAGCCCCTTTGCAGCATTAAAGGGTTCAATGACCCTTTATGAAAAAAAGAAATTCTGTCATTAATTTTTGTTCTAAAGATGAAAGAAGGTCCGGCGGGTTTGAACATGAGGGTGAGTAATTAATGACAGAATCTTCATTTTTTGGGTGAACTATTCCATTAAGAAAATGAAAAAATTTCTAAATCTTCTGATCTACTCTTTTTGGCAAGGAGAGGGTTAAGCGTTATCTTACTGAGACCAGGTCACCAAAGGTCAGCTTCCTCTTGCTGCTAAGATTTTCTGTCACCTCCTGGCAGCTGTTAATAAGTGAACATTAAGCCAAAATGTCAATCACAATTTAAACGAATAAACAAAAAAAAAACTGTCTTGCATGTTTTAAATTGTACATCAAAGTAATCATAGTTGTTCTGAGAAAGCATTACACATGCTTTAAATCACACTATTTTGGTGCCATGCGACTATCTCTGTCTACCTCCATTCTGAAAGACCACAAATGTTTCAGAGGTAAAAAAAAATAAAAATAATTAAAGCAATACTTTTTGTGCTTCTGAGAAAAGACACATGTACCGGGAGTCACAGAATAGAGGAATGTGTGAGGGAAGATGTCCAGACGAGGACCGTGGTTTTACCCTCTATAAATCTCTGTCTGGATTAATCATTGTTCTTGTGGTTTCCACAACCAGACGGAACCCATGCAGGCTTCTCTCATCACCTATATACTTAAATCATCCCACTGGAATATAGACTAATGGGAACCTTATGGGACTATTAGAAATGTTAGGTTTCATCCAGATAAAGTTAAAAGCAAAAGGCACCATGTGGGCCACATAAAAATCTACAGGTGTTTGGGGCCATACTTGTCTTTCAGTGAATAAAACTGAGTTTGAAAGAAATATAGTTTGCAGTTACATTCATTGAACACTTTAATAAATAAAGCTTATTTATTTAAACTCCTCAGATATCTGGACATAATTCACTTTTTCTGTTTACATCCCTAGTCTAAGACAAATCTGCATAGCTTATATAGCTTATATTTATTATACCATACAATGTACAAGTGTTTATCCTTGCCACTGTTTTTTTACTTTCACAATGGAGATTTATTGGCCAATATTTTCTCTAAAGCTGTTTTGGAACAATCTTATTGTGAAAAGCGCTATATAAATACATTTAGATGAATTAAAAAAATTATCTTGTTTGGTTTATAGACTAACAATATTACATCATAATTGGTAGAGAATTATATACCATTAACCTACTAAAAAAGTAAATATTTTCCATATGCAATTGTAATAATTTCTTTTGGCTTTAATATAAAAGTGAAATGTTTGATTTTGCATTTTGCAAACAATTTATATATCATCAAACTTACTATTTTTCTTATACAGTATAAATTGGTTTTCATACTTGGAAATTGTTGCGGAAAATCTGTAGCAGAGTTAAGAAAAAGGTTTCTTGCAAGGGTATCTTCATAGTTGGAGCTCCCTTGAATCAACATTTTGAAACCCATCAAATTACACTGTACCTAATGGTCAAGTCATCATATCAGGAACTTTGATCTCTAAGACTTTTCCATGTTTATTTGCTCAACTGAACCGTTTCTGAACAGAAGAGATTGCCAAGGACAATGAGGCAGGAATTCCCAGTTGAGCCATGTCTCTGTTTAGCTGCATTGCGCCCAATGGGAGTGCGTGAGAAAATGAAGCTGGGTGGTATTGTTCATTGCCATATTTTGCCTACATTTGATCACTCACCTCTATTTTAGAAGCCCTCTGCCCATTCTATCTCCAGCATTAGGAGTGACTATGCGCTCATGGCTTTGTCTGGATGCTGGCGTCCATACAGATGTGGACGATTTTCATATTTTCGCCCAACATGCACCTAAAATAGTGACTTTTTTCAGGTCACGGGCGGGGTGTATAGTGGTTTCAATGAAGTGCCAGTCATTTCTTCAGTCGTGACTTTGAAATTCCAAAATAGGTTTACAGTTGCAGTAAAAACACAAAGACACAATGAGTATAAATTTGGCTGTATTGCTTCAGATTGTTCTTAATGCACATATAGGCTTTTAGTCACCAGTAAAGCAGCACTGCCAGGTTGTGATATTTTAGTCTGAGAATAGTTTTGTTCCCACAGACCAGGACCAAGGCTTGACTTTTTAATATGATTATAAGATACCAAAGCAAATAGGATTAAATGAATTTGTAGATGTGGAAAAGAAAATGGGTCAAAAAAAGAGGATAGTAAGAAAGGGTATCCATCAACATCATTCACCACAGAGTGGAAGAGTGGAACACTGTCACTCTAAACAGGAAGAGGTGGTCAGATTAAATGGAGATTACTGAAGCAAAAGAGAGAAAGACACACCAGTGTAAACAAAAGATTAGCCTAGCATGCAGTATTGTGGGTTAGAGGCATTATTCACTAAACACTGTTAGATTTTAAATAAAAGTTCTGTTTACAGATCTGTCAGGCCTAATGCAAATTCTCAGGGTCTTTTACTATATTTATGATCCAGGATGGAGGTATACATTGACGTAATAGTGTACACAATGCTGTGACGGAACACTCTAACAGTATCTGCTTGACTATGGGCTTTGCTATTGTTCTTAGAAGTATTTGCTAGATGGATTAAGGGGTCCTGGAGGGCTTCCTTTCTTTTTCTCAGTTTCATTTGCAGCCTTAATAAGTTCTCTTTGACATTTACTGTGGTGCTGAGACTTTCCTTTTAACAGGTTTTAGGCTTAAACTGATACATAGAGTGACTGCGGTGTGACAGACATTATTGGTTTATGATGTCACTGGAAACCAGAGTTATAGATGTGTCACGCAGTCTCGTGAGATCTGCGGCCTAAGAACATTTGGAGCTCGGCCATGTTTTTGCACAGCACGTTTCCTTTCGCACACTACCAGACAAATTATAACTCATTTCATTTACAAGATTCATGAAGAATCACAAGAGCTGTTGTTTTGCCTTTATAACAACATTTCAAAACCAAAGAAAAACAATAAATTAATAATTACTGCATTTTATTTTGGACACAGTATTACCAGTTATGGTGTCTATTTTTGTTCAACCAATGAAAATACTTCAAATAAATAAAAAGCTCTCATATCTAATCGTAACTACAGTTTGTAAACTCACACATTCTTGTTTCATTCTTGAACGTGTTTCTGAATGAAATCGTTGTGTGAATTATTCATTGACTCACTCACTCATAAAGACGAAGCACATGGTCTAGAACCGACAAAGACAAATGGAGAGACACAAACAGCGAAGTTCCAGTGCTGTTGGACTGTATATATCATTGCTTCCGGAACACCAGATTCAACTTCTACAGTAAAATGTTTTAAATGATAAGTGTCTGTTTTGATTTTGATACTGCTTGAAAACTCTCACAACTGGAGCAAAGAATGTTTGTTTTTTTTCTATCAAAGATCTCATGATTTGTCAAAGCGTGGCTCAGATTATCCACCAGTCTGCTTTTCCCATGGCTGTCCAAAAGAACATAAGCTCTGCTCTGAGGGACAGCTGTAGAGTTTGATTTTCCCCAAATAGCCATAAAATTACCCCAAGTGTAGCTTGACCTCTATGTTGCTTTACCCTGGTCAGCTGCCTCAGATGGATTCAGGGACCCCAATCAGAAGCTTTGGGACAAGCTAAGTCTCTAATTGAATCTGGAGCAGGTCCAGATAGTCACAATACAGATCAAAACAGGTATGGGATATCTATGCTTCACATTTATTTGCTTTTCTTTTGTCTTTAAGCCGCTTCTTATCCAAGTGCTCCCATCTCAGATGGAGTGTCGTTGAGATGTTGTTTTAAGAGCAGTCCATACCACAGATAACCTCTTTCAGGTGGTAAAATATACTCGCTGTGTACCTATCACAAATCCCTTTCATTTGTTATGTCACAAGATAGAGATCATTGGGCTGTATTTCCCTTTCCCAGTACACAGAATAACTAAAAATAAGTTTAGCATTTCCTCAGCTTGTCTCCTTGTATTTAATTAATGGTGTCTCGTAAGTGAACTGCAAAAGTGACTTATGGGTTAATAATGGGTTTTTAAAAAGCGCTGCATAACTTGAAATTATTCTTACATGAATTCATTACTATGTTGGGAACTCTTTGGGGATATTCATGACATAAATGAATCAAGCTTTCAACTAAAATATAATTAATGGTGTCTTATTCATCTTTTCATCAAAACATCTTAAGCACTCTACAGAACTTGAGGTGCAATTATTCACCAAAAGCCTCCCCAGATAATTCCAAGGTTGTAGCTCTTCTAATTGGGATGTTTTGTATCTGAGAAGGAAGTGGGTCAGTGCAGGGTCAACAGTGCTGCAATTAAACCATTTTCTGTAGGTCAGCGCACAGACGGTGGACCAAAGCCATAGTTCAAGGGTGTATTGCTGGTATGCACCACAAGCAACCGCTCCTCAAGACGTGCTTATTTGCAAAGTGTCTTTTCTCCATCCAAGCGTCTTTGAACTATGCCGGGGGAGGATGAAGCCAGACTCTAGATATAATTGTAAGGAAGTGCTTTATGATCTTGCTGATTGAGTCTGAGCCTATATGTTTGCTGATTCTTATCTGCTCAAAGATGTGGCAATGGTCGTCTGGTCAGTGGGGGAGAAGGACAGGAGAGTATTTATTCCTCCACGTCCCTTTCTTAAATTTAAGACTCTCCGCTCTTTCTAGTTCTTGGCGCCACAAAGTACATTTCTAAACAGAGGGGAATTAAGGCCATCTGCACTACGGCACTGGCTTTATTCCACAGAAGATGCTCTAATTATCTCTGGTTGTAATCACGATGTATCCTAAACATAAAAGTTGAATATTTGTTTCTTTTTGATTACACAAGGTTTATACAATAATAGAATTAAGAATATTTTCAGAAGTCTGTCAACCACAAATGGAGCCAGACATAAAGTGGAACAAATCTTCCTTTGACTCTATTTATTTGTTTACCCTTAAACCAAATTGTTTTCTAGCCAAAGCCCTGAGAGAAGAGAGTCATCTTCACAAAGAAACTTTTGGCGCTATCACTCAGATTTTGAAACAGTAACCTACATAGACTCATTTCTTTAATTTAAAGGGTTAGTCCATTAAAAAATGTCAGTTCTGTCATCATTTATTAACCCTTGTGTTGTTTTAAAACAATAGGTCTGTCTACTACAGCTACTCTGAAAAATGTCTCAGTGTTTTATTGTCCTCAAGACAATGAGTCCTATATGTTACAGCAAAAAATAGGTATGTTACAGCTCTCTTGTAGCTAATAATCATACTTGATGTTCGTGCATACAGCAGACAGGAATCTCTTTATGGCTTTGTGAAACAAAGCCAGATCAATTAATGTAAATGCGTGCACATAAATAAGCATCCACACAATCAAAACAGTAATAATAAATGGAGGGAAATGAGACCTTTGACCCCTCCTTCTACCGCTAACCTGATTTTACCAAGAAACAGTTCAGTTTTTGTGTTCTTTTCCGGGAACTCACACTGCGTCCGAAGACGCTATGGGGAACGCCTTCATGCGTGACGGCTCTGAATCTGTTGTACCAACGTCCAATGGA
>JAUMHR010000050.1:5472942-5485362 GCA_032361145.1 Enteromius fasciolatus
ATCTATCTATCTATCTATATATATATATATATATATATATATATATATATATATGTGTGTGTGTATATACAGTACTGTATATATATATATAGCCTTGTTTGATCATATTTACCAAGGGTGCCGATATTTTTGGCTTTTAGATTCAGGCATAACAGTTATAATTAAGTTAATGCTTAAAATGTGTTTTCATGGGTTAATTTGTAATAAAAAAAACATCTTTAAGACAATTCTTAGAAGATTGATACATCTTTTAATGGCACGATTTTATATGTCAAACAATACTTCAAAACACTGAGCATGTACACGGAGTATATAAATATAATTTTATTTACAAAACATTTACAAATGTATAGCATACACAAGTATAGCATACAGCATGACATCAATTTACAATAGCTTTATCTAATCTTGATTTGGACTTGTTTCTCTCCATTCTCTCCAGTTGTTTGGGTTTTCAATACCCCCTCCATTTGACCAGACGTAACATAACTGTACATTAATGTGTATGAAAACATGACCTATCGTTTAATCATATTGGAGCATTTCCAGCAGATGTAGGAAAGCCACAGATAAGCGAAGAAAGGGTTATATGAGTCTCTCTGTGGCTCCAGGACCGGAACGGAGACTTTTCCACCAATTTCACAGACACAAAACTCTAGCTAGAGTTACTACGCAAACAAATCAAATCAATGCAAGTGCTTTCTCAATGCATCTACAACTGTCATAAAATTTAACAAAGGTATAAACATTCATCTCTTTATAAAGGTAAGCAAACTGTATGTATACAACATCTTTTTTCCTCTATTTCACAAGCATTTAATTTGGCAAAGCCTCAAGAGCAAGACGTCCAGAGAGATTTACAAGACTATTCCTTGTTTTTCTCTAAGATTACAAGTTTGGTGTTGATCGACACCATCACAGAATGTTCATAATGGTCCCTGGTTCTCCACAGCGGAGTATTCTGTCTCGGACACATGTGAGGCATCGATAAGCCTAGCGAGGCCAGTTTTGGTAGAGTACTTGAAGATGAAGGCTTTCATAAGGTCGTAACGGTAGTTCTTGTTGATGAAGTTGTAGATGATGGGGTTCAAGCAGCAATGAAGGAGAGAGAACCATTGAGTGAGATTCAACGCTGCATAGAGAGCATTCTCCAGTGTGCAGTTGAAGGGAAGCACGTTGAGAAAGGATAGAGTGTCAAGCAGTAGAGCTCCATGGTAGGGAAGCCAACACACTAGGAAGACCACAATGTAGGTGAAGATAAGGCGGCGGCTAATACGACGTTCCTGGTCAGCTGAAGGTTGGATGGTACCAGCCAGGAGGATGTAGAACACAGCAATGACAGGGAAGGGGATGGCAAAGCCGAGCATGAAGAAGCTCAGTTGGATTCCAACTGTCCACTCCTTAATACTGTCCACTGGGTACACTGGTTTACATATGATGCTGTCTGAATGGCTGGATTTCTCTGCTTGGAGGAAGTATGTTTCAGGGAGGGCAGCAAAGAATGCCAGCAGCCAAACACCAACACAGATTAGCTGCCTGGTCCTTCTCTTCTTCTGACTGGGACCATCTCCAAAAAGTTTCACGGACAGGTAGCGGTCCACACTCATACACGTAAGGAAAAAGATACTGCTGAAGAGGTTAACACTGAAGATCAGGTGTGTAATTTTGCACATGGCATCACCAAAGGGCCAGTGGCCGAGCTGAAGCAGAGAACTAATGGAGACCGGAAGAGTGGCCACTACGCAAAGGTCAGCGATGGCAAGGTTGAGGATATACAGGTGAGTTTCATAACGTTTCCTTTCAGATCGCACATTAACCCACACCACCAGAGCGTTGGCAGCGAGGCCGATGATGAAGAGGAAGATGTAGAGAATAGAGAGGGCATAGAGCAGAGCCCTCTGGCTGAAGGTGCTGTGACACACTTCCACATGGGAGACATTATCGTCAAGGGCTGAGAAGTTTAGATCACCCAGTGCATCCAGAATGTCATTGAAGTCATTCACGTTCACACTCATCTTGGCACGTCTTCGTTATTGGCACTTTTGGGACACAAGGGCAGTGACCTGAAATTAAAAAAAAAGAAGAGGGAGCTGTTATGACACGTAGGCAGACGAAAAATAACAAGAATAAGGTCTAATTAAACTCAGAGGGACAGAAAAATGTATAACAAAGGAAGTTTATTTATAAAACGCACATAATCTCAAACACATCTCGAACACACCAGGGTCCCTGGTCAGAGGGCAGGACCTTGTACTGAATAAGAGGTTTTTCTTGAAGAGTTTATTGCATGGATTTATTTCCCAGGGTTACTGGGTTGCATTAAATACATGAATAAATTCATACCATCATAAAATCAAAAGAGGGAAGAATCAATAACGTGTTTCCAGAATAAAGAATGAAAAATCTTTGTTTTCACATATATTGTATTATACTATTTGTATTTATGAAGACTTTCAGTTTAATCAATGTCATGTGGTGTAACCATCAAGTAAAATGTGAGAGCTTATTTCGAATACTTGTGATTGCATACATACTAAAAAATATATATATTTTGTTATATGAAGAAATATTATGTCTTTTAAGAGTTGCACTACATGACATTTTACAACATGAACCTCCAGGTCGCATTTTCTGATATTTAGCACGTTTATTGATATAACACAGTCATGAATGTCTGCATGTTTTTTGAATGTTGGTTGCACCACAAGTTGTTCAAAATTTGTTTTAGTGTTACTTTAATGTGTGCAATATTAACAATCTAAATTAATAATAAAAAAGCAATAGTGCTCAAAGGCTGTGCTGTACTGCTTTGCTGAACATAAGGTCTAGATTCCCAGCAGCAAAACCTGTTGGCAGACCTCAGCTGTCATGCAGTGACCCAGTGAAAAACTAAGTCCATGGAAAATGGGAGGCATTTTCCCTATAGAAAAAGTTCAACACAACCAACGGTCCATGCAATAGAGTACAATGATAAAGAACAGAGTGTGATGCCTCTGGAGGCATTAGAGAGACTGATGCCCATTAGAAGTGAGACAAGTCATAGATAGAAGGGAGGAGGATGGGCGGTGGCTGCTCCCTCTGCGGCACAGAGGGGTGAAAGGTTCTTTTCTCAAAATGATATGCTCAGCTTGAGGACTGGATGCCAGGCTTTGAACTGACAAAAACTAAGGAGAACAGAAAACAGCCACACTGGCGCTATGTCAAAGTTTTTCATTTACACATTCCCAAACACACATGTCTAATCACAAATTTTTGATTTTCAACCCTCAGGGCTTGCACAATAATAAAACATTGGAGCATTTAAGTATGCTTTTAAAAATGCGTGCTGCGAAGCAGAAATGATAAACACAGCTTTGCTCTTACTTAATCTGTCATTTCTGAAATAAACATGAAAAAATAAGTTTAATATAAACAAGCTATCCATTTCCAGTTGGCCTGTTGTGTTTTGCTAAAGAACCATCAAGTGATCGAATTTGTTTAGGCTTGTTTATTTTCATTCCAAATCAACCCGCTGTTTTGACCCTGGAACACAGTTAGCGCCTGACCTTAATATCATTAAAGGAAATATGAGAAGTGACACAGCTGCTCTTAATGCATCCTGTGTGTGATCCTTACGTACAACAAGATCCTCTAAGACAAAGACAGTGCTGTATACAGCTTACATCTTTCCACTCTGACATCATTAGATTATGGAGACAGAGAGGGCAGCATAAACCTCTGACCTGACTTAGGTGCAATTGAAAAAAGCAGGTGTCATAAAATGTGATGGTCCATTACATACGACCCCAAGCACCACCATCACGTCCCCCAGCCTTGTTGTAAACACTATTGCCTTTACACTGCTCAAACACAGCAGCCCCCTCACCTGATCTCACGGCCCCAGGCAGCAAGCACACTTGCCTGCACAAAGAGTTAGCTGTGCAGACAGAGGCTATCCGTCCAGTGCCCTCCTTCCCCCTCTCTCCCTGTCTCTCTCACTTGAAGTATCTAAGTTCCATAGAAACTCATTATTGTTTCACTCCAAGTGTTTTGTAAGCATGGATGGAATCATCAGTCATGGTTAAAGCATGAAATCGTCACCCTAAGTGTTATTGTGAGGAAAATAATATAACAATAATACAATGAGCAAAACAAAACCCATGAAAGTAAACTGAATGTGGATGAATACTACATACCAAGAAAATGTAATTTAGTAATCCCACATAACGTCACTATAGTATCCTGTAGTTACTAAAAAATAACTAACAAAAATGAGAAAATATTTTTTGTCTAGAACTAGAAACTACTGCAAAATAGTAGCTAAATTAATAATAATAGAAAGTCGCCCGAGTTTCAACTGCAGACGTGAACATTGCTCATCATTGAAACCGCCTTTTGGTCCCAAATTCCCGTAAAATTCACGTGCAATTTTAAAACGGAACAAAACGCGGCTTCTCTATACCTCAACAACCTCATTTTTGTTCATGAATGGATTCACAGGAACCGAGAAAAAAGACCGAAAGAGTCTCAAAAGAAAGAGTTCCTCTACCTGCCCCCTTTATACAAGATTGCTTATACTACTCTATATGTATTTAAAATGATGTATTCTCTAATGTGCAACATCATTCATTTTTTGGTATTTAAAATTGAAGTAGACAAGTGGTATTAAAGGGACAAAACCACTGCTAATCCACACTTCCAACTAAGAGTTTCGGCTCGCGTAAAAGAGTGCTTTATATCTTAACTTTTTCAAGTGTAAAATTAGAGCAAGCTACGCAAGGCTTTAAAGACAACATTAAACCTGATAACTTATAACACCTTTTAGGATAAGTGTTAACTGTTTGGATATCATTAGGTATGGTCCGGCACGCGTATGAAAAGGCTGCATTTAAAGACCAAATCTTTCGCGCAAACACGTGAACACACGAACAAGACGTAAAAAAAACAACAACAACAACTTACAATCCTTGCGGGTTGTTTTGGAGCTCCTGGACTTTTTAAATGTAGCCTTTGGTAACGAGATCCCGATGCCTGCAGAAAATGTCAAAGTCTTGTGGCTATCCGCACGAGAGGATGGCGTGATTGTCTCTCTGCGCTCTGACTGCACTTGCTGATATAGTGCTGCGAGTAACGCCTCCCGAGGCCGATCGGAAAAGTGAATCACTCAAGTTTCTGTCCAACAACAATGTGAGTGGCGGACGTGCGACACATAGGATTTCCACTCCCTGTTTAAATAGCGATATAAACAAAAAAGACTGTTCGAATTTCAGAATAAGCTTTTGTGCTTTTGTTTTCGCACGAGAGTTGTTTAGAAAAAAATCAAAGCATATGTATTCGAAAGTTTCATTGAGGACTTGTAAGTCCTTTCAAATATCAGAGGCTGAAATATGCTTCAAGTACAAACATTCAAGATTTTTATATCAGTGAACCATTTGAGATTTTTTGCACGTTTAATTTATGAATAGCCTTCAATAATTGCTAATATGCCATTCTCTGTCCCATCCGATCTCTTGTTATGACTAATAATAAGTTCATATGCAAGTATTAAAATATAATATTAATATAGTACTATTGTCACATTATGACTTAATGCTTCATGTTAAAGTTTCACATAGAATGCAACTTGCAACATGCTGTTGTTAGTAGCAGGTGAATTTTGTTTTGTTATTTTTCCTGTCCCACGACTGTTTTATTCTTTTTGCATCCTCTTGGCAACCCCACAAAGACTTCCAGGCAGTTGGTTAAATTTAACCACAAGAAAGCTCACCTGTTCTGAATCTTCAGCTGGCCTCTGTTCAGCTTTATATTTTCTGGCTAACGGCCAGTGCCTATTGTGTGCAACATGGAAAAGTGGAAACTGAAATGAAACATTCTCAACAGTATCAATGGAATCTTAATACGATAAATTGTTTAGAAGTATTGACTGAACGATGCATTTGATGCAGTAGTGCATTGATGTAATGTGATGGAAAGAGATAAGCCATGGATGCAACTGTAACCACAACATTATACGGAAAATGTTAAGTGTTGCCAGCATTATTTTTTAATTGTGTGAATAATTTGACCGGAGACTGATCAATGTAAACATATCAACTGAGATGGTACACCTTCCAAAACAATAAACATAAATGGGAAAATACACATTAAACATAAGCACACATGACAAGGACTTTCCAGCATAACAGTTCTCACATTAATGGCAACTTCACACCAGTGCACCAACATTAGATTATACAATGGTCTCTGTTTGAAGACCATACAGGGTGGAAACCATCAGGTCTTTTTGCGAGAAGCGCGCATAGAAAATCACGGTTGAAAAACATTTGGTTTTAGTTAGGGGCGTAGTCTGGTAAACCGAGACATGTTCCAAATTAAAGATTGTTAAAATGGTCTTTCCATCTTATTAGGTTTTCACTAGAGCCCATTCTATGTCTACAGAAAGGAAAGGTTTTCACAAAATAACACTGGTTTTGGATTCAGTTCTTGCGGGGTTTAACACAGCCTGTCTATAAAACAAAATATCACTATTTGTTTGAAAACTTCATTGTTGACAAATTTATTAACAAATTGTGACTGTTCACATCTCATCATAGATTGAAGCCTGTATAAGGGAACACAGAACTCTTTTAGAAACTTTTATCCATGGTAGGACCACCAGGAAAGTATGAGACAAGGACAAATGATGCATCCATTGATAAATAAATTGCACATTGCACTTTCACAGTCTGCGTTTACATACCTACCTGCCCACATGCTCTTTCGGCTATAGAATTTAAACAATATGTGGCAGACCAGACTTACAAGCAAAGGCATAGCTCACTTCCAACGTGACAGCAATTATTTCAAAACATGCTGCGTCAGAAGACTCTGTTAACAAACGGCCAAACTGCATTCATACATTGAATGAGCTAAGCTACGCAAGCGTGGCGTCGTGTTGTGTTGTGTTGCACAGCGGGATGCCAAACAAGAGCTTGTTAGTAACAGAGGCTTGACATGCTCGCGGCTTATCGGATAAGATAAGAAAACGATGAAAATGAATGGCTGGAGCTCTCATTATGTGTTAGAATCGCATTATGCGTTATAGTTGATAGAGTATTGTATTCCGTTTTTAACTAGTTGCCTCTGTCTGCCCCCTTTCTCAGAAGCAGTGAGGAGGCTTTGATCTCGTTGCCATGGCAGCTGTCAGAAGCGCAGAGCAAACCGCAGCCTGCCTGGCGCGAGACTTGTCCAACTCTAGTTAAAAATGTTTAACTAATGAATTCTAATCAAGACTTACTGCTCGGATGCTTTACCTCGCTTCGTTTAACCATTTCATTTTCGAGAGCGGCGCCTTGCCTCTGATATTCAAATACAGCACTTTCTAAACTCGCGCGTGGAATCACTAAGGATGTCGCAAAGGTGAGTAATAACTGCCCTTGTACTTTGTGCACTTCACCGCGAAACGGGAATGTTGATGTGATGCCAAGAACCACCATAGTGTTTATAATTAACGAAAATCGTAATGTCTATGTAAGAAGTTGAATAGTTGTTACAGCTACAGTATTAGGCTAACTCTTACAGTCAGACTCGTCTTTATATGAAGGAACCATGCAACATTTCTATGTATAAACAAGGAAGTTGCCAAAAAATGAAAACAGTTATAGTAAGAATGTCTACTAGGATAAAGTCTACACTGTATTGCAGTTCCTATGACAACACAGAGCCAAACTTCTAAGAACCAGCAGTATTTCTGTCCTCAAAAAGGAGCTATTCAAATCAGCTTTGGTGTGGGTGGAAGTATGCTATTTTCAGTCATCCTACACCATTAGTTCTCTAAAGAGGTGCATTAGATTTAGAAGTACTGCATTTGTTGGAAGTACTTCTTAAATTTCCCACGCAAGGGAATTTTTCCTCATCATTCATTATTTTCTGTGCATTTTCATTCGTTTCTGTAGATTTGTAGTGAACTGTAGTATTACTGCCTTTGTTGTCTGCCATATTTAAGATACCTCTAAGAGGCGCCTCTCTATTTTGTTGTAAATGTTCTTTTACAGCTACCCTTCTTACCTCCTCCCACAGCTCCTCCCAGCAACCCCCCACCCCCCGCCCTAACTATCCCGTCCCCTCCTTTGATTTTGCCATCCCTACAATTTGAGTAGCTCTTGGCAGTGCTAATGCCCAGAGGGGAACAATACTGTATGGGCCTATCAGAATAAGAAAAGAAGGTGGTTTCACCCTCGCCATGAACTCTTTCAACAATCACAAAAGGAGCACCCACTCGCAAGGCAGTCAAAGAGGTCAGAGGACATCTGTGGAATTCACGTGTATTCAACTTTAGAAAACGAGGAAGGGAGAAATAATGTTTGTCAGGGGATTTCTTCTATTATGTGGCTTAATATGCTGACTTGACGGTGAAATCAATGTGCGTTCTGTGGTTTCCCACATTTAGGTTGCAGAGTCAGACGCTGGTCAGGCTAATTTTGGCCTGAGGGTCTAAAAACCAAGGGTCGGGAAAACTTCCCCAGAGGGCAGGTGCTCTCAACAGGTGTAATTAGGCCTGTTAACAAGTACTACTGCAGATTTACATGTCTCTGCTGATTCCATTTCAAAGACAGATTGCTGTGGAAGGCCATGGAGTTTTTAAATATGGAAAATCCTATATAAAATGGCATGCATATTAAACACACTAAAACACTTTGCATGGGAAAATATGATCGTTTTATCCACATTATCCATACACAAATAAACTGACAGTAGAAGTACATAATACAATTTAAAGGACTGTTATTGTAAATGTAATCCCTTTCCTCTACCCAGTTCATATGGGCAAATGTGGGATGCTGCTCAGGGAGCTTTGGAGGACCTTTTGGAGGATGAATATCCCACAATGCAGCTCCATCCTCAAAAGGACCGTCTTCACGTCTTTCAGACGCTGGCAACTTTCTACCTGCGCTACCTGAAGATATTCCGTGCCCTGGAGGAGGTTTATGATCAGATTGTTCACCCCCAAAAGAGGCGTGTTGTGCACCAGGTTCTTGAGGGGGTGATGGGACGGATTGTAGAGCTGAAGAACGAGATGGTGGAGCTGGAGTACTCAGAGTTTCACTACTTTGATGACATATTGCAGGATTTCAAAATGACACCTGTGAGTGAGATAACAAAATATACTGTTGCATGAACAGAATGCTGGGAATGTTTTAGTATTTTGCGGTTGTAGATTTAGAGCAGAGGGCCTGTAGAGAATTAAGGAGATTTGGGTTTGGGGAAGATTTAACTGCTCAATGTCAAAGGGGATTTTAGTGAGCTAAGCTTCTTCTTTTTCTCTAAATTTAGTGGATGCTAATTGGGGTCACTAGTGCACAGATTTTACCTTCTCTATTCAGGACTGGAATAGCTGGAAATAACTTGAATCTTGTTTTAGGAAGATCTTGAGGTCCCTATTCCACGCTATTTTGTGAGGGAGAAGATGAGGGCACTAAAAGAGAGAGAAAAGATGTTGGCCCATATTTTGGCTAAAGGAGGACAACTGGAACATAAAACTGTGAGTGTGTCACAGTCAATGAAATTGAAAAGCTCTCCATACAAATGCATATAATGCAAGACAAATAATAATAGCTGTGCCAAATACTGGAGGTGTGTGGTTCTGGTTTTTGGTTAAGCAGGTGCCAGTTCAGTCCATGTCTGTGGAGCGGGCTGTGTGGCTGCTGCAGGTCAGTGAGCGAGCTCGGCAGGGAAGACTGAGAGCTCACTTCATGAAGACAATTCGGCAGGAGGAACAAAGAAGACTTCAGGGTAACTCTACCATGCCGGACCCTAACCAGGCAGCCACCTGCATTCAGAAGGTATCAGACATCACTTGGTTGTCAAAAACTACTACAAAACTACTGATGCATTGCATAGATGGGTTTGAAACTGCCCCCCCAAAAAAATTTGTAAAACTTTTATGCAGTGAGCTTAATTATTACTGCATAAAAGCTTTATTTTATAAAGGAATAGTTTTTTTCTTTTGTTTTGTCATTACTGTTAGTAATTCTGTTGTGATGTTAAAAGTTCATATTTTTACATTTGTCACAGTTCTTTGTTTTGGGATTGCGTTTTCAGAAACAATAGCATAGTTCACTTTATCTGTAAAAAGTTCTAGAAAACTAGTTACTATGTATTATTATGCTCCTAACTGGAAGTTTGCTGAGCAAGACATTTTAAATTGTTAATTTCAGATTTTCACATTGACTAAACAAAGTAGCATTACTTAGGGCAGTTGAGACAATTATTAGGAGAATTTAAAAATATGTGTGCAGCATATTGTCCTTAATTTTTACCTTTATTTATTTATTGGTTAAAATTTCTCACAGGTATTCATGAATGAGTACACATTCAGTATGCCAACTGGCTTTTGAGAAAGTAAAAAAACTTTTATGGCCCTGAAGATTATAAATACATAACATTGCACCAATAAATATATCATTATCTAAATTGAAGTTGATGATCTAGCATAATACACAAGGGAGGTAATGCCTGCTGCCCTACCTGTGAATGAACTCAAATGCTGTATAGGTCAGGCCATCTCCTTTCACAGTCATCAGTTGTCACATTTGACATGAAGTCCACTCACAAAGGACTATGGATGACATGTGATCCCACCCAAGCATAAAAGATATATGTCCAACTCATCTGTGGGAATAATGTGCTTGTAGGCCCTTTGGCAGCAGAAGGGAGATTAGCATTGTAGTGCTGAGAGATGGGAAAAGGAAAGCATTCCTGGATTTTAGGTGTTGTTTTTCAGTGCCATCCTAATCATGAAATCCGAGCTCATGTATCCTGACGTCTTTTTGAGTGAGTGTTCGCTACGGTTGTTGAACCCAGACATAGATGTAGCTTGAAAGAGATAGCAGATATGATTTTGGAGCTCTGAAGTTTTTTACAGTGCAGGTGTGAAACTGACATTGCCGAGTGAAAAGGTCCAGAAAAAGCATAGACGAAGTTCCTCATGGGTAGCTCATGGGTAATTCACTTTCAAATAAAACAAGCATTTTGTGCTGTGAAGTGAATGCGATTACAGGAGGTGATAAACACAGATTTTGGGCTCTCGCACGGCGAGGCTGTTTTCACAAGGCCTAATCCTCCCTTCGCTCTTATTCTATAGCTCACAGCAAAGCAGATTTCTGTGCTGTGAAACCCTGGAAACATAATCCTCTCTCTTCAGTTGCCTATTGCTGTTTTAGCATCGTTGTCGTTCAAACTAAAAAGGAGGATTTATTCAAGAAATACCAGAAAAATCCTTCCCTGCATTTATGAACTGTATCCTGAGTCTTGAGATTGATTTTCCGTAGTAGTTGAGGTTATCTAAATATGAACCTCCCCACATCCTTAATGACAAACTTAATGATAAAAATCAGTTTGTTAGAATTTCAGTTGCTGTTAGTACATTCCTCTCATCTAAAAATCCACAGTGAATGCAACGGTAGATTGTTTCTTACCAGATAACAGAAGAGCCGAAGAATGTACTTGATGTCAAAGTGACTATGATAGTATCATTTCTGGTACGTGTCCTCAGTTTTCTTTCTTTCCTGCTGTTAGGATGTGTTTTTCACTCTGTCTTCTAGGTTTGGCGGGGGTATCGAGACAGGAGGAGGGTCAACAAGGAGTGTCTAGAGGAGATGATATTTTTGGGAATGGTAAACACCAGGATGCTCTGCTAGTTTAATCTTTGTGAAAAGCAAGTCTTTTCATGAATTTGTTGTTTTGTGCATATCTTTTGCTATTTTGATTTTTGATCAGAACTTCTTGTACCCTTTGTTGTCAGTTTTTTACATCTCTTGTCTCCTGGTGCCCTGTTTCCAGATACCAGCCCAGCAAACGACACCCAGTTCTTCCAAACTGCATGCCCAGCAGGTGGAAAGCAGGAGGCATTGTGTGCAGGAGGAGCATGAGGCTGAGTACCAGAGGGCACTGGTCAACATCAAAGAGTCGATACGGTCTGTCGATGGGCCAGATATTAAAGAGAGCCTGCAAGAACAAATACGCCAGTGGTTTCTTGAGTGTCGGTAAGTCATACACATAAATCATCTATAAGCAATTTTAAGCAGGGTTACGGTTTAGTTTAAAAATTCATAGGTGGGTCAAAGATGCATTGTTTTGTGTCTATTAATTTATTGAGGAAAAATGCAATTCATACAATGACTTGGATACATATCTTATCAAGAAAATATATTTAAATTATTTAGTTAAATAGATAAGTAAATGAAATATAATAAGTCAAGATTATAAAACTATATAAGGATGAAAAGATTTTTGAAAATTAACCCTCATTAGGTAGTTTGGTATAATCTTTTATTATTTTTTTATGATAAAATAATACAATTGTGTGTGTGTGTGTGTGTGTGTCTGTGTGTGCGGGTTTATGTGGTTTATGAGGACACAAATTTGTATAATGACATGGGTATGACATAGGTATTACAATAT
>JAUMHR010000050.1:5494435-5515824 GCA_032361145.1 Enteromius fasciolatus
TATGTTCAGCAAACATGTTTAAGTCCGTGTGCTACATCCTGCCTGTCAGACAGCTAATTAGAGGGTTTTGCTGTGTAAGTTAATCGGCAGCACAATGTTTTATCAGCTGTCTGTAATTGGGATATGATCATGCGGTGGGTTTATTTAGTTGTAATGAGGCGGAAAGGTGAACACCATATTTACCCAGAATCAGACAATAACCAGCATGATCTCTAGAGGGACAAGCTCTGTTGGGAAAGTCACCCGCACTGCAGTTAAGAATGGCTTATAGAGAGGCCAAGGAAGTCATTTGTAGTACTCAGGGTAAGACTGAAATTGCCTGTTTGGTCTTGTCTAGTGCTTGCTTCCCTCTAGCTCCCTTTTCCCCCCTTTTCCTTCCTGCATCCCAATGTCATGGTGCACTTGCTGGTTGTGACCGATGCATTGCATTTTAATCTTTTGGCAGAGAGAGCCATGTTAAGTAAGTGTCTGTTTCTTGCTATTAACTGAATGACCGAGACAAACAGGCAAAAACAGGCTGGCAGAAGGAAGGCTACTCCGTCTCCGCAGACTGACCGGCATACAAATCTTCACAAATGGTACAAAAGACCATACCGTGAAGGTAAGTGGCCGCTATGGAGCCTACCGGAGTAGATACAGCTGACATTCAGTCTCCATATGGTGGGGTGGCAAATGTGTTGTATATACACCATGTTTAGTCAGAGCAGATGTGTGTGGCCACCCCCTTCCAAAAAACTGGCCGCTATGGCACAAGTTATTTTGCTTCTTTTTTGTTGATCCACAGTAGTGTCTGTTCTTCTTGCTCCGTGTGGGGTTGAAGCATTCTCAGAGGGCTTCAGTGGCAATAAAGAAGGTTTAAAAAGCTGACCCCTAACAGTCGTGTATTTTTAAGGGAGTTAGGTGGATGTTGTCTTTAAACAAACAGGCCAGGCTGTGTGAATGCATCCCTCTGAAGGAGTGAGGCAATTATGTGGATCATATTGCCCCAGGATGTTTTGAAAATGTGACTTTGAAAAGGAGGCTTTGTGGACAACAGTTTGACCTCTGACCTCAGCAACAGATCCCATTTCAAAGTTTGATGCTTATTTTTAGGTTCCACCAGAGTGAGCTTTAACATCAGTGGCCTTTGACCCCTGTGTGAACTTGACAGCAATGATTATTAGAGATGCGTGGAATTCAGAATAAAAAATTTGTCTGTCTTTCATTTTATGAGTCGGTATTTGAATTGAACTGGCGGCAGGAAGTATAATTGATTTTACAGACAATTGGAATTACCTGAATTGCAATTCTAAGAAATTTTAACAAGTGTTCTTCCAGCCTGGTTTGAGAATCTGTCTGAAAAGCTCCTGACACACCAAACCAACATCAAAGAACGAGCTGTGATGAACGCTGACTGTGTTGTTGCTTCGTGTCACCTGTGTCTAAGGCAAAAATTTGCATTTGAACACACAGCAAAGACTACCACCAACTCAGCAGGAGGCAGTAGTCAACATTCGTTATTCAAAAAGCAAAACGAAATCTAGGACTCCAGACATACAAACTGTAAAACAAAGCAGTGCTTACTATTTTAAATATCGACCCACCAATGGTCAAAAATCCACCAACATGATGCAATTAGTATCAATGCAGCAGAATAACATGCTTTGAAATCTAAGCTGACAGATGCTAAATATTAAGAGTTTGGCCTTCAGGTTGGTGTGTCACTTCGCTGAGATCTATAAAACCTTAAAACGTATAAACACAAAGTGAAAACAAAACAAAATATTTCATACAGTATGAGCAAGTATCAGACTTGTTGCTTTGTTTTGACATTTAGAAATGTCCATATTAACCTCCTGCTAACTGACCACTTTACATTTTGTGTAAAACTATTTACTTCCACAACAAACTGCAACCACTTCTCATCACCCTGTAATGAAATATATTAATCAAACCATCTGTGTTCATGGATTTTGTGAATTGTAATGTCTCACCAAATCTAACCTCAAAATGTCATGATTGTAGACTATTCAAATTAGGGTAAGACACTTATATGTATAGATTGTTATTGCTCAGTAATGACATTTTATTAATTTGTAATAAAACTTACTGTAGCTTTAAATTCACATGTGAATTCCAGTACTAGTTCTGTTTTGATTTTTAAGGCACACAACCTTAATGTTTATGAAACTTAAGTAGTTACATAAGTGTTCTGAGTAGCTCAAACAGTAGGGCATTTTTGTCATAACTGATAACAGTGTTTTGGTTGAATTCAATTACTTTGGTAACAAGCATCTACCAGAAGTAAAAATATGTTTTTAGCACTATCAAGTTTAGATTAATGTTGCTGTTTTGCTGTGCATCTGTGTGATATGCATATGGATAAAACAGGGAAAAACAACTTTAGACTCATTGTGAAGTCAGAACCTGCCATTCAGTCCAGTTCCAGTTTCCAAATCAACCTGGCATACTGCCTTTAAGCCGGGACAGGAAGTGGGTGGAAATGGACTTCCCGTCAGGATGTGGCTCGTGAGAGCGCAGCACAGAGTACAATCATATGCTACGTTCTCACCCAGACTACAGCACCTGTGCTTCCTCTACGCAGGAGCTCCGACTGAGGCCCAACAGACCTCTCTCAGTATTGTTTCCTCCTTTACACACAGTGCTGACTGATGTTCTCCTGCCTTTACTTTGATGCTTTGTGTCCAACTCGAATTTGTTTTCACATGTCAGAAAATGTATATATCTTCTGCTCTTTAGATAAATGTAACATCACAACATAGCGGTTGCTCAATGGTATGATTTTAAATCCATACTTACCCTGTGGATTTGTTGCAGAGGTTTGGCATAACCGAGATGAAAAACAGAACTTTCTTCAACGTTTTGACGCTCAGTTGGTGCGTGAGGAGAAGAGATTGGAAGTTGAAGAGGATCTCAGAGTTCAGGTGGGAGCACAGCTGTCATCAAGGGGGGGCTGTGATGAAGGAGGCCCAGTAAACACATATTAACCTTCCAAAAATACGAGGAGTGGGGCCCTCAGCTTAATAATTTTGTCTTGTACCCTTGTGAATTCAAGCCCTGGTTGGGAGTAAAGAAATCAACACTCTCTTTGCACTACACTTTAAGTCATAACACCTCAGCTCCTTCACCTCCCTTGTGGCCTCATTCCTTAACTTTTTTTTTCACTCTTTCTCCATCTTTGTTTTTATCTTTCTCAATCTTCAGGTGGATGAGCTGATGAGGCAGGAACTGAAGAACCTTAAGCTGGTGGTAGACAGAGACAAGGGAAAGAAAAAGCAAAAAGTCAAGAAAAGTAGTAAAAAGGTGAATGGCATGCATACTTCCTCAGATAAGACCTTAAGCAATGCTCTGCATGAGTGACTGTGTACAGATGCAGATGGTGACTGCTCTGTAAACCCCTGTAATGTGTCGTTTAGTCTGGATGGATCCAGATCTTGAGATGTACTCTCAGCCGTCTGTTTATGCACCTTGTGTGAGGGGCCCTGGGGTCATACAGTGATCTGCCCTTATGACCAGGAATGTGGGCTGGACAGAGAATTAGTAAAGGTGTCTTGCCCTCGTCAGCTTGTGTTTTGATAGGGCCCCTTTTTCCCACCTTCTCTACCACACACACACACATAAGCAATATATGTCTAGTGGAAATAAGACATATATGCCTGGCTAAAGTACATTCACACACACAAAAATGTTAAATGTGGCTTACTGACGTTGGTATTTGAATATGCTCAATAAAATCCTGAACCCAGAAACAGTGTTATCAGAAAGTTGATACTCCATACTAGACATTCGTATGTGCAAAGTGCACACAATAAACATGAATTATTATTCTAGCAACATCTATACAGAATAATAAACACAGACGGAGATAAATGTGAATATGTGTGTGGCTGTTTAACTGTGACCTGTAAATATATGTGAATATATAGGTGATAAATCTATCTCTGTATTTCCTGCAATCAGTCAGTATTGTGTCTTTTCCAAAACAAGACGCAGAGAAAAAGGCCTCATCGCATGCCTGCACAAGAGCTAGAATTCCTCAAGAACATATTTGGCACTCTGCTTGAGTTGTTTTACGCTGAGAGGTTTTGACAGCTAAATCGGTCACAGACGCTGTCTGTCTGATGCGTGTAATTTATACACAAAGATGTTTTATCATTTATCATCCTGCAAATGCAGGCACACGCAAAGCGCATTCAGCTCTGCTGGCATAAGGCTAAATTCCATTTTGTCACAAAGTTGGTATATAATGAACCTTTCTGGAATTTTGGAAAACATGCAATTCGGGTACAGCAAATTAAACATTATACAACAGGGAGGGATTGTTTGTTAAGTGAACATGCAACGCCCAATTTGAGCTAATGCTAGCAGGAGTTCACTATGTCTGTTATATAACTGAAGGCATCAGTGTGTTTTAGGAGAAAGCTACTGACTTCTCCATTCGCAGGGTGTTTTCGATGTTAATATCATTGACTCACAAAGTCAGTCCTGCCAGGAAATGATCTACATTCTCCATAAAAATATTTTGGGGAATCACGCTACAATCAGTCCAGTGGTTTCTGAGAAAAGGCAGTGGAAATGTTCTGTTCCTCACCCACTAAATATTTAGAACGTTTGGTAACGTATCATCTGAGAAAATACCTGGCTGTTAGTCCTGCTAGTCTGGTTCAGTCGTGGTTTGGAAAAGCCACAAATTACAGCAGGTTCCAGGGTGTCTCCAGCAAGATGCATAATAACGGTTATATTAAGAGTTTTTTCTGGATAATTAGGAAAACACACATGTATATTGATACAAAATGTAATCGATTTGTTTGTTAAGTCACCAGATGTTTTTTAGGAATTCTCATTTCGGGCTGCAAGAATATATGCCACACATCTGATCTGTTATTACAATTTTTTTAATGTAGGGTCAGAAGATTTAATATACTGAAACAGACATGTGCATATTCTTTGCTGTTAAAAGAAAAATAAACTTCTTTTACACTCTGACACTAATCTAAGCACACTTTGAGTCACATTATGGTTTAGTTCAATCTGTTTTAATAGAATCCAGAAACATTAATAATGATACTGTCACATGACAAAATATTTTACTGTTCTTCATAATTATTTTCATATCTTGTAGTCCATAACTAAAAACACATTTTCTTTGCTTTAGAAAAAAAAGAAGGGGAGGAAGACTGGAAAGAAGAAGAAAAAGAAAGAGAAGGATCTCACAGCTGACAGGTTTGAATAGCAAAACTGGTTTAAAATGCAAAGTGTGTTTCACAAGAATATCATAATGTAGTTTAATCATTGCTAAAAGAGCAAATTTGACCCCTGCCGCTGTTTGCGCTGGGAGATGTAGATAATATGTTAGGCACCAGTGCACTGAGAGAGTTCTGCAAGTAAGTGAGAGTGTCAGGGATTGGAACTCAGAGGGTGACTGGCGGACATCCATGTGGAGCAGAAAAATTCATGGCTGGCATTGAACGCTGTGTTGTAATAGAAGATTCTCTTGTTTTTTTCTTCTAAACTTTGTCTCTCTTTTTGTTTTCCCTCTAGAACCATAGAATCTCTGTATGAGGAGCTTGTAATGGAAGGCTTCATAATCAGGCCAAAGAACATCAAGCTAACAGATTACATTGGTAAAACAAAATCACATCATTTCTTTTTAGTCTTGGAAATTCTGTAAACCCCTGACCTAATGATAGAATGAATGATAGCTCCAAAGCTATATGGCTTCCCTTTTTTTGCACTTACATTACATGGTTCAAGTGTCCCAATTTAGATTTCTTTCTGCACATGTGGCATAAATCGAATATGAAAAATATAAAAAACACATGGATTCCAACATTCTCAGATCAGTTTCAGGCCTCATTCAAATGTGAAAATAACTCTCTAACGCATGCATTTGCATCTGTGATGTAAGTGGACAGATCATATGCTTTCCTGTCAATGCAAGTTGTATGTAATTGAAAAAGAGAACTATTTAGAACTATCAAACTGAAGAAACATATTTCAACTTAGCAAAGTTAAGCATATTTAAATAAATACTGTAGATAATTTATTATTTAAAACATGATTTATTATTTTTTTTAAAAACATTTTTAAACTGTCACTTTATTTTCTGTAACATTTATTATTATTATTATTACTACTACTATTATTACTGTGAAATCAGATCTTATAGTCCTCTGTCAATGGCACCAGAAAAGACTAGATCTTGGTTTGGCGCAAGAAGTTGAAGGCCCCTTAAGAATTATTCCCTCTCCTCTGTTTCCTGGCACTGTGTAATGCCACATGAGAGAGACTTTTGTCCCAGTTCAATGGCTGTGGTCACACACTGCCTCTGAAGTCGTTTGCTTACTAAACATTTCAGTATTCCTGCTGATAATTCTTGGAAATAATTAGTATAGCTAAATCACATAAAGTACATAAAGTCCAATCTCAAGAGCGTAGCTTTAAAGTGAGCATTTATTGTACATTTAGAGGTCTTTGCTAGAAAAACTTACAAACACTTCTTTGAGTGTTTTTCCTGTGTTCCTATTATCTCACAAGCACACTGAAATCAGAGTTAACTTTATTATTTTGCAATGTAAATGATGTTTTATGATGCAATGCAATGGCCAGGGATTCAAACTGGGTTTAACTGCTAAAGCGACTTGATCACAGACACGTGCGCAGTGCTGAATCACATCCCTGTAACGTGCGTGTATCACAATGGATTTTATGACTCATCAGCGGTTCAGCTGCACAGTGTAGCAACCTAATGCTGCTCTAAAATGGCACTAAATATGAAGCCTTAAAATGTTTTTTCTGTTTAGTGTTTTCTTACAGGAACAGGGTGTGGTGTTACAAGTATATAAACCAAATCGACTTCTCTGTGATGGAACAACTTTGTTACTCTGACAGTGTTTTTTTACATTCCATGGAAACCAGGGTTGTAACAGTGACGTGATGCAATGTTGGCAAGCAGCCATTGAGGTCTGATGTTTGATAACATATGTAAAGCAGCCTGGCATATGTTTTTCCTTGTCTCTCCAGGTGAATATAGTTACCTGGGCACAACATTGCGGCAAGCAGATATTGAGCCCATGCCATCTCTGTCTGATGTGAGACAGCTCATCGCACTGTATGGCGTCCTGCCTCTGGGTGAGTGTAACCAGCTCTGACTAGTCAGGCCCAGTCAGTGCTGCTTCCCTTCATTTCACAAAACACCTGGTGTCTGGTACTACTCTGGTGATGTCACTATAATGACGTATGCTTTTCTGCTCTGCAAAATAAGAGATAAAGATTTCTAAATAAATATTAGATATTTATATAAACATTTATACCCATTCACATTCTAGCAATTCTTTGCACTCCAAACATTAGCCTTGTAAAGCAGTTATAAAATAATAACAAAATCCATAACTTTTCATTTATAAGTGAGTGCAAAGTATTAGTTTTGATTGTTACAGTGTATTACCATGTTATTACAACAGTTAGCTCTTTTTTATTTGTAAAAAAAAGAAATTGAGAAATAATTAGAAATGTGTAAAATGTAAAAGAAAACACTGTGATGCAAAAAAAAAATCATGACAAATTTTATTTGAATATATCTTTATGTGAAATTTTGAAGAACATACAGTCTGAGAATTACCAGTGTTAACAAACTGTTACTTATTAATATATTAATGTTTTAAAACATTTACTTTTCAAGCTGCAGTGGTTCAGTAGCATGCATATTAATGTTTAGTCCCTGATATTGAGCGTAGATATAAATAGGCAAAATAGATTTTACAATATATAAAATACTATGTTTTATTGTATTTTACTGTACAAACAATTCTGTATTACAGTGTTTCTGTATTACAACCCATTTTAAAAGATTTTTTATGTATGAACAAAGCTAACCCGAATGCTTTATAAAGCACTAAACAACTTGATGTTATAATTTTGAACAGGCTTTAAAGGGGAAAAATGCCACCATTGTGCTTAAGAACCTCTAGGGAACATTGTAGTGGCTCACATCAATTTTTCAGGAGCAGTACTATTAGATCCATGCACATGTTTGGATGTGTGTGTGTGTTAGAGCAGGTAACAGAATGCACTCTGTCTGCCCTTCTGAACTGTACTTGACCCTAATAAGCAACAATCTTTTGTAACTTTCTCTGGAGCGAATGCTTCATTGCCAGAGCAATGTCTGGTGTCCCGTATCACAGTATCAACACCAACATTCATGCTATACCACTCACTACTCATTTAATAACCCAGCCTGGGCTCAGAGGGATCAGCACAGGGATCAGGCAGATCATACACACGCCGTCCTGGTGGGCTGTAACCTTAACAACACTTTTCAGGAGTTAGACACTAGGCCCTAGGCAGAAAAGTGTTACCACACAAACAGAGTTCAGTGCTAAAACAGCAGCGGCAAAATAATCACACACAGGGACGTCTATATCCCTAAAGAGCTCTGTGGTATAAGAGAGTACGACGTCTCTCTAGAGGTCCTTCATTGCGGCATTCCCAGAGGAGAGTAACAGATCATCTGCACTGCAAGTGCAAACCTGGATTGCTCAGCAACACAAGAGCAAACTAAATCTACTTTTTTTTTTCCCCTCACCTCCACAAGCTCACTTTTGTCTGCATCTACTTTTGAAAGCAATGGGCAAAATCTCATCAGCAATCGATGCATATAGAACTAAGTACCCGCATTATTTTCTTTCTTGATTATTCTTCAGACTAGGGTGTACATCACAATATGGAAAAAAAGATCTGTCACTACTTCTGATTTGTTGTGACTTGAAAAGGTAGAGAAAAATCATTCTGGCCTAAGAGTGCTAAAAAAAAAAAGAGTATTAAAGAGAGAGTGAAAAGGTTAAACATTAATTTAATCATCCACTTTCTCAATTCCTTTTTAGTGTGTGCTTTCTAATAACATAAATTCTAGATGTATGTATTTTTGACATTTGTCCTGCCTTGGCCTGAGTTATAACTCTCTAAAGAGATTAAGTCATGTTAGAGCTACCCACTAGATTTAATTTCATTCCATTCTTTTTTTCTTTCTTGTGTTGTTACCTACCTACTTATCCCTAGTAATGTAATAACTCAAACCATTTTACTGGGCGGACATGAGTAAATCTAATTTGAGCTTATCATAGCTGGCAGTAGTTAACTGTGACAGTGTGAAACACATGAACTTTGTCTTTTAGAGCAACCACTTTGTAGACGGTCGTAGAAAAGCACAGGTTTCTCACAGTGTCCCTCACTCACCTTGTCTGTGAACCATTTTACACTTGATAAACTTTGCAGATATTTTAAGGGCAAATGGACTTCCTCCATAGCACAATGGCCCTTTTAACAGAGCTGTCGGGGGAGATTAGGAAGTGTAATTCAGTTTTGAATAATCATGTTTAAAAAAGTGGTGCTAGGGAAGTGTACACACAGATACACATGAATTCACGCATAAACACATACACAGAGGCCGCGCTCCGTTCTGCACTTTTACAGTGTGCAATAGGAGCAGGAATTCCGCTGGTGATGGTAAAGTCCACACTTTTGATTGTGCAGCTAATAACCTATGAAACTTTCCTATGAGAGGCAAATGAGCTTCCTCAAGGGGGCGCTTACTGGCCTAGAAAGTTGAACTCTCTTTTGAACCACATGCAAAACTCAGGATGTTTATTTTACCTGAACCATTAGACTAGAAAGTTATTTTGTTAAAATGATTAATTCTAAGGATTCATACCTGAGACACAGCTGGAACTCCTACAGTCTTTATAAATATTTTCTTAAATTCTTATTCAGCTTACGAAAACAACTGCGATCCAACCTAACTATCCAGTTGAGACAATTGAGCCTTGTTTGTGCCAGTCTGATGAAACATTATTCAGGTACTGTATCTTGATAGCTAAGCTAATTTCATTACCTTATAAGTAAACTTTTAATTTTGGATTATGAAATAAATGCAGCAGCAGCTTTGGATTTTTTTATTATTATTAGTTTTTTTTTACAAAAAAAAAGTTAAAAGTAAAGCATTACAAACTCATTATTTTTTTAATGTGGACGATAGTTCAAAAAGCACACAAAAAGTATTATACCACTTGATTATGATTTTAGACATGTTAGCTCTAATTTTTAAATTAAATTCTAATATTTAGGATGCGACCCTACTCATGCAACACACAACTAGGGGAAGATTTTTCTGTGTGTATCGCCCCCTGCTGTTTACAGATAAAGGAATAGTTCACCCAAAAAAATAAAACTCATTCAAGATGTAGGAGACTGTAGCGTAACTTGCTCACCAAAGATTACAATAATAAATGAGGAATGTGCATGACTCCAGTCCATCAATTAATGTCTTGAGGGGTGAAAAGCAGTGTGAGAAACAAATCCATCATTAAACCATCGTTTCATTTTAAACCATCGCTTTTGGCCGAAAAACTGATAGACTTATAAATGATGTTTGATCTGCAAATTTCAAATGAAATTGAAATGAAATCACTTTTTTTACTGCAGAATGCAGACAGCATAAAATAGAGTTTGAAATTGAAATTTTTGTGATGGATTTGTTTCTTACAAACACATAGCATTTCAATTCACACATGGACTGGAATCATGGTGATTACTTTAGATTATTGTAATATATGTGACCCTAGACAACAAAACGTAAGTGTTAATTTTCCGAAATTAAGATTTAAACATGATCTGAAAGATGAATAAATAAGCTTCCCATTGATGTATGATTTGACCGAGATACAACTATGTGAAAATCTGGAATCAGAGGGTACAGAAAAATCTAAATGCTGAGAAAATCACTTTTAAAGTTGTCCATATGAAGATCTTATCAATGCATATTACTGATCAGTTTTAATATATTTTCGGTAAGAATCTGACTAAATACCTTCATGTAACATGATCTTTACTTACTATCCTAAGGATTTTTGGTAAAAAAAAAAAAATAAATAATAATAATTTTGACCCATACAATGTATTTTTGGCTATTGCAAATATACCCCAGCGACTTAAGACTGGTTCTGTGTTCCAGGGTCACATATATATTTTATCAGCTCTCATTCTGGCGGCACCAATGTACTACATATAGAAACCATTAGTGAGAGTGATGTAATGCTAAAATTCTCCAAATCTGTTCTGATGAGGAAACAAATTCATCTACAATACCTACAATATTTACAATAATAATGGATTGTCTGAGGGTGAGTAAACTTTCTTTTCTGGGTGAACTTTTCCTTTAAAGGGCAATGGTTTCTGGTACCACTGAGATGTCAAAGAGAGTGGGAAATGTAAGGAAAATTCTCCTTACATACATACGATAAGCATGTGACATTACAGTTCTTTCTATGCTCTCAATGCCTGCCTCTTATCTTATGGCAGGTTACACATGCTTCTTTTCACTTCAAGGAGTGGTCCACCCAAAAGACATAATTTTCTCACCCTCATTAAACTCCAAATCCATATTCTTGTGTGGAACACAAAAGAATAATTTTGAAGAATGATATTGCTCTTTCTATTCACTTACAATAAACATGAACTGAGACATTCAAGATTAAAAAATAATATATTATTAACACTTTGTGTTTTTACAAACACAAATTTAAGTTGTTATTAATCCCCCTTCCAGCGAACATTTAACATTTTTGATCATTCCAATTTGTTAACTAATCTTTCTGAGCAGTTTATTCATTAAAAAGATCCAGCTCAACACAATGAAACACTACTTCTATCATGAACACAGCAAGAACAGATGGGTGCATGCCAAGATTTTCAGTGAATAATGACTTACTTAATATAATGTTATCAAATACGGACCAGCAGTATACATTTACAGTGCTTTTGGGACTCATTGAGAACAGAGACGTGATATTCCGCAGCACCTGTTATGTGCAAGCGTTCCATCTGTGCGGACGTGTTTGTTTGTGCGAATTTATGTGTGTGTGTGTGGCCGGATGTTTATGTGTGCACTGGTAGCCGTGTGTTTGTGTATGCTTCTGTTTGTGTGTCTGTGTGGTCTCAACATTCATGCCCGCTCACTGCATCCTGAGCTCTGTCTAGCTGAAGCCCTTTTACCATGGTATCAATCAGAAGGATCTAACACCACCTGTGTCTTAGCCCTAGAGAGCCATTAAACTATTGTTCTTCTATTACTGAGCATCGGCAACCAGAGAAATCGACCTTTGCTGACATCTGACTTCCTAATCAAATGTGTACAGAGTTCACAGGATAGTCCCTCCCTGTCTTGAGATATAAATGAATGATTGGGTGAGGTGTATTAGAGTTTAAACAGCTGGAGTCAAAGGGGATTTTCCTTCTTTGTTACAACAATATTATATCGCATATAATCTCGCAATACTCCTGAGACGACTTTTAAACAATTACTCTTATTTCACTGGTGTATACAGATGGTTATCTGATATACAGTATTTGTGGAGAATAATGGTCAGTAATGTTAATGATGATAAAAGTCTAAGAGGTCAAGATCGGCGAAGGGAATATAGAAAAAGGATAGAACACTTACTGCTCCCTCTTCTGGTCTCCATAGGATCTCAGTGCGTCCATGAAAGAGGGCCCCTGATCCGGGCTCTGCTGCTTACGGGGCCGGCAGGTGTTGGGAAGCAGATGTTGGTCCATGCCCTGTGCACAGAGACTGGGGCGAACCTATTTGACCTCTCCCCTGCAACACTAGCTGGCAAATATCCAGGAAAAAGTGGACTGCGATACCTCCTTCACATGGTCTTCAAGGTGAGGAGAAATCATCTGAGGCCTCTCTCAGAATACCTCCTGGGAACACAGAAAGCTAAGATTCCAATGTTGAAACCCCATAAGCCCATGTGTCATAAAAACTGATAGAATCAACATATGTGATTGATTGCGGTGCATGCACTGTAGCTTTGCGTCAGGATTTACACATCTTCTATAATGCAGTGAGACCTCAGGCTTTGCGTGATGTTTTTCTGTTTATGAGAAATATTCTGGCATGGCTTCCAAACATAAACATTAATGCAAATGGAAAAGCGTTCCTCTCTGTGTCATCATGGTAACAAAATACTTTTAAAAAGACATTGTTTACGTGACGCATAACATTTCAAGAAGTGTTTAGCACTGTACATAAATAAACTCGCGTGTTTAACCTAGAAGGCCAAAACTGTATCCCCACATTACCTCTTTACTTTAGTACTTTAGTACAAACACTTTTGTAATAAATCACTGAGCATCAATAGCTCATATCAATAAAGAGCTGTGAAATTAGCGCTGTTGCCCATCAGGATAGTTTCTTGTAGCCATATTTGTGTCGATAAGAGAGGGAAATACCAGGCTTGGAAGTTCTACTTGAAAACTGTTCCTGAAAGCATCTGGCACAGCAGATAAACAAGGCAGGATGATGGAGGGGGATTCTGAGATTCTGCGCTCAGCATTGTCTTGGATGGTGGTTTTTCAGCACCTCACCTAATGCATGCTGGGAATGAAACCAGGTGCCAACATGACTTCCTGCTCAATTAGCCCTTTTTGAGATGATTCACTTCTCCAAACTCTCATTACAAACAGTAGATGAAGGACGTACTGTTCCTTCTAATCGGTTTTTGACTGCATACACTTCTGATGTTGCTGCTGTGGGGGCCAGAATAAATCTGACTAAACCAAATCCGCAAATCCAGAAGGCTTACTCAAATGTGTGGGAAAAATGAGCTAGTGATTTCTTGAATTACAGCTAAATGAATGAGCAGAGTTTCAACTGGAGTTAATGCCCATATCAATTGATTTTCATTATGGAACTGAATCAGAGAAATCTTGGGTGAAAATATGCAGTGCTGATTAATTCTCTATGGACTGCATCATAATACAGAAGCCTACAGAGATTTCATTGCAGTACTAAAAAGAGTTCCAAACTTATATAAGTCCACAAAGGCCATATTTGACTTCTATTAGGGAATCAAGTCAGAAGGCAGAAACATACTATTATAGCATATTATAGCACACGACAGAGTAAACTTTAGTATGAAGATTTTATGATTGTAGAACACCATAATAACCTTCTATTTTTAGCAGTTTGATCCCAGGTATGCATGATGGTATATATGATGACTCCCGCTTCTTCTAAAATACAAAGGTTAAAGCTCGATGGCCAAAAATTAGGTTTTGATCAACAAACAATGAAAATTACAGGGAATATAGTTTATGGGTGTGTGCGTTTTACAAAAAACTTTGACAATCAGTAGTGAACAGGACACATTATTTTTTTGTCAAATGATATGAAAGCACGCACTCACTTCACTAATGTGGTACCGTGTGTTTTGGGGCAGTGTTGATTCTTCTCTGGCCGATAAGTGATTGTTTGTGAGTGAGAGAGCTGATGATTGTTTGTGTTGTTGTACCGTTTGGCCTGCGTTGGAGGAACATTGTCATGTTTTGGCAGGTGGCTCGACAGCTGCAGCCCTCAGTCATTTGGATTGGAAACGCTGAGAAAACATTCTACAAGAAAGTTCCAAAGATGGAGAAAGAGGTTTGTCTACCAGCAGGGAGAGAACATGTTAACTTATATTCACAGTCGGTAGAACTCTTACTAAATAAACACACAACTTTCAATCCATCCCAGACCATCAGCTGTGATATTCTTCTTCATTTGTTTAGTCCTTCATTCACAGTCATCCAATGTATGCAAGTTCATTTTTTAAAGGCGTTGTCAATGTAAGGAGGTGGCCTCTGCTGACCTCTTGTGGTAAAAGATGAGGATACACTTTGTGTTATATTTATAGAGTACTGCAGGGGTACTGACATTCATGCTGTGGAATAAAATGTGAAAAAACATATACTTGTGTTAACCACAGAACTTATTTCAGGCATTAAACCCAGAAAAATCTCTTGACTTTAAAACAATAGAATCAGAAATGCTAACTTATTTTGAGGTTTTGAAATATAATAAACTATTATTTTCTTCAGTTCAGCTTTTTCTTCGTTCTGTTTATTTCTAGATGGAACCCAAAAGACTAAAGAAAAACCTGCCGAAGGTTTTGAAATCTATTAAACCAGAGGACCGTGTATTAGTGATGGGGACAACTCGTAGACCTTTTGATGCAGACATAAAACCTTTCTGTAAAGTTTACAAGAAGATCATTTTGATCCCTAGACCAGATTATGCTTCAAGATTTAGTAAGTATACATCAATACATTTCATATAAATCACTGATAGTTCAGTTTGCATTTCTATACAAACATCTGCTTAACTGTATGCACATTACATGAATTTAAGAGGTGACAAATGTATCTTTAATGCATAGCTCTGTGGAAGGAGCTACTCCAAGCAGGTGGTGCTCAGCTGGGCCCTAAGCTCGATCTGAGCTCTCTATCTAAAGTAACAGATGGTTACACTCAGGGTCACATCCTTCAGGCGATCCAAACTGTCCTGAACTCTCACCGCCTCAGCCAGCAGACCAAGAGACCCCTCACGGCGGTGGAGTTCATCCCACCTCTTGCTAGACAAGATCCTGTCTACAAAGAAGAGGAGGAAGCCTTTAAGGTCAGTTTTTTTTATTTCTGGGTGGATGCATGTGTTGAAATGTGTGTGTGTATATATATATATAATAAGTGTACATCACGTTTTTATTTTTTGAATGGATAGGCATGGTACAGCCGGACACCTCTGGGCAAAAAACGAGCCCGAGCTGCCAAGGCCAGTGAGGAGGAGGATCACAAGAAAGGGAAAATTAAAGGGGGGAAATCACAAAAGAAAGAAAAGAAAGGAAAGACTAAAAAGAGAAAGAAAAAGAAGTGAAAATGGACACTTTTTTAAACTAACTACACAGGTGACGTAGTTTGTGGTCATCCAATCAGAGCCTACAAAAACAGCCACAGTTTCTCTTCTGGCCAGCAGAAGGCATGATCTCCCAAAGAAGAGTCTACTTACAGTATATCTACCAGTACTGTATGTTTAATCTATTCATTTTTTCCTAAACAAATACATTCTGTGGGGTGTTTTTTGTTTGACTTTGGTTCTCATCTGTGTGTTTTGTTAGCATCATGTGTCCAGTTGGCTAATTATGATTTTTCATACTTGAATTAAGGACTTTGCATTAGTACTGCTGTACTACTGTAGTTTTATGTTGTAGATTTGGCATTGTTTTTTAAAATTAAATAGTTTTGTAGGGAAAAAAAGGTTTGGTTATATAGTGTTCCATTAAGAATGATCAGGATATCAAGTATAAAGCTGGGTGTATCGTTTAATATTTATTTTGCGGTACTTTTTTATCATGCGAATTTTACCTGAAGCCAGAGAGCCATTAAAAACAAACTTGACTTGAAATATTCTCTCTTGGCAATTTCCTGAAATTATGGGAAAAAGCTAAATTATTTTAGAGAAAATCAGCATACCTTTCATGCATTTTGTCTTCCACAGAAGAAAGAAAGTCATGTTTGGAATGAGATGGGGGAGAGAAAATAAAAACAGCATTTACATTTATGGGTGGACTAGATATATCTTTAATTTAGTTTTAAAATAAAATACCGTGTTGAAATTAAATTCATTCAATTTAAAGCGTTGCTAGAAATTCACCCCCAAATGTAAATCATCATTTACTCAACATCAAATCATTCTAAACCTATATGAATGACTTTCGTCTCTTTGGCGGATAAAAGTCATACAAGTTTGGACTGACATAAGTAGGAGTAAATGATGACAGATGAACTGTACCTTCATTAATTAAATAAGGCCATTTTTTGGAGCATTTGTAAAAACACAGAGAGAGCAAAGCACAAGCTATATAATACCATAGAATCCTATGTCATCATATGGAAACCTGAGCTTACTGGCCCATGTAATCTTCAGTCTTACTGTGTCTGCCAGAAGGGCTGCAGTGCGACATCTCTGCCCAGGTCTCTATTAGTATTTAGTGTTCAACACTTACGAGACAGCCTGCTCTGCCAAGCAGCTGACCCACTTCCCTTCCTCCTTTAGACTCCTCTTCCCACGGGAGCAGAAGCCTGTTTTAAATTCCTTCATTCTCAGTAATCTGTGTGCTACCTCTTGTTTGCAACATAATCAACTCCCTCACTACTTATCCCAGGTCATTCTTTACTCTTTCCTCTGTGTGTGTGTGTGTGTGTGTGTGTTTTTGCTACCCTTGTTCTATCTTTATCCCACACTTCGACTCTGATCCTACTGGATCCCCTCCTCCTTCTCACCAGGTTTGTAGGGCATGACAAACATAGTCACCTCAATGTGCTCTTTGTAGCTTCAGCTCACATCTAATTGAATTAATCAGGAATATGTGTGTGTGTGTGTGTGTGTGTGTCTTCTAACTCAAAGTACAAAAAAGAGCCCTACAGCTGGGTGACATGTTATAAGAGGAGTATGTTTTTTTTTTTCTTGAATTGCTAATGTTATGCACGTGCCCATGTGCACTGGCTTATATTTGCACAGCTAATTACTGAAAATAAAAAGATGATTTGAAGTCATCTTTTCCTGAAGTGCTCTTCATACTGTTTTTAATTAAATGCCTCGTTTGATTGTGCATCATTCTCATAGGTCATTTCCCCTACACATTTCTCCCCTTCAGGAGCGCTAATAATTAAACATTATTCAGATTGGATTAGTCAGATGCATCTTTTTGTCTCTCTGAGACCTGAGCACAGACCTTTCTCGCCCCGTGGCCGTTGCTGTAAAATAAAGTACATCAACTCCCTCATTTCAAGGAGCCTTTTAACCATTGTTTTGCAATTACTATTTATTTCCCTGTCCTGTGGCTCCAGGGTCTTGGGCTTTCTTATGCAGGACTGCCTTTCCTGCAGCAAGCGGTGACCTCTGAGGTACTGTTTATAGTGATGCAGCCTGCCTGGGCCTTTACAACTTTAGCAACCCTAGGTTTGGCCTAGGGGCTGAAGGGTGAGACAGAGCCATTAAGAAGTTGTCCCTGATTTAATGGAGATTGTTAAAGTGAGCCTTCAAAAAGGCCAGATGACAGGAGATAACTGGGAAACTGACCCACAGCATAGCCTCTGTTAAGCTGTCACATTTGACTATATCCCTTTGAGCTGAGTGCACAGTTTGCTCCATGGGAATACACATGCATATGAGCTAGTTTACATGTGTGTTTTTTTATGTGTAAAACAAAATACATTTTTCAAAAAGAATTTTTTTTTTCAAATCACATGAGGCAATATTCACAACAAGATATAGATAACATAACACACGTTTAAACTGAAAAATTTTGTATGCACAAATGAGCTCAGTTCACATTTGATGCCTGCTACAGGTCTCAAAATAGTTTATGACATGTTTATCATGGTGTAGCGTCTCTTCTTTTCAAAACATTTTGGAGATGTCTGGGCATCAAGGTTATCTGTTTCAGGAATTTTGGTGTTGGAATTTGTTCCCAGTCCTGCCTGATATAGGTTTCCAGCAGAAGAGTTCGTGGTCATCTTTGACATATTTTTATGTTTTGCATTTTTTTTCAGCCCTTTGTTGCTCCAGTGCCAACTTTTTTAAGCTCATTTAGTGAATAAAAGTGTGAAATTTTTGTTTCGTTCTCTATGTTCTATTGTGAATATTGGCTCATGTGATTTGAAAGTATTCATTTTCATTTTATTCAAATTCAAAAAGCCTCCTAACGTTTCCGAAATTTGAGTTGTAGATGAATGGATAGAAATTTTTGTTGAACGAATTACATTTTAAAATAATAAAATTGTAATATTACTGTTTTACTGTATGTTTTATCAAATAGATCATTCACCTTTGTAATAATTCTCAGTGACCAACTTCTTATATGAACTGCAGTTATTTAAAGATATTGCGGTAACAAACAAAATTCATTGATTTATGTTCTTGTTGTATCCCAAACCAGTTTTATGGGTAGGGACCAGGTCTATTTCATTATAACAGTAATGTTGATAATAATAATGGACTGTTATGAACCATGCAGGCACCAAATTTAAGAGATCACACTTTTATCACAGATTTACATTTGCTTATTAATATGATCATGTGTGAATAATACTTATATGATTGTACAGATCAGCAGTTTGAGATTTATTTAATTTGATCCAGGTGCAACAAAACATGTTGATCCAGGAACAAAAACACTATAAGCCTACAGTGATATATCTTTTGAGCCTTTGGGTCAGATTTGGTGTTAAATTTCAAGTTTATGTCAGCAGTTTTCTACTTGCAGTACTTGCTCAGACAAAAAACCTATCAGATACACACTGAACTGGTCTACAGTATAGATATACAAAATGTGATCATCCACATTTATTTTCTGTATCGAGCCACTGATCTGCTAAACGCTGTCATGGGTGCCATTTTGTGTTAAAATGTGTGGAATGGAGGTACTAATCTCACTAATGGAGAGAGCTTCGCAAAAACCTCATCTGTTGGACCAAAGGTTTTTCAGGTTACTAGATGGTGGATCTATGAATAAGCATTATAATATAAATAATGACCTGCTGATCTAGTGGTAGTAATTTCAAGAGGGGAGGAGAGACACCACAGTCACCTCCTTTCTGGAATAATTATGGAGAAGAGAGAGAAAGAACAATTAGCCAGCTGGGTATTATAAAACAAAGCAATTAATGTTATGCTAATTAGCCCAACATCATGTAATTTCTTAATCATTTGCTAATCATTGGTTAATTAGTCTGACTTTTTAATGCAGAAAATCAAGAGTGATTAATTTGAACATATTCTAGTATTTAAAAAGAGCTTCACAGCATGAGTTTAATTTAGCTTCGACCTGTTTTACATACTGTTTACATAATGCGGTTTTCCACAAATGCAATATGAGCCCTCTGAACTTACTAAACCTGTCTAGAATTCAGGTCATTGTGTGGATGAGTAGCCCGGCTATTCAGGCACTTCAGATAATCATTACTCAAACAAGGGCTTACCTGGGGAGGAGAGCAGACCGGTTACACCTTTATAAATACTTTAAAAGGTCAGCTAACGTCTGTACGACAGAGCTGTTTATGCTGCTAGCGACTCAGTCCCACAGTGAGAGTGACGGGGTAGGCAGTGCTACTTACACAGAGGGGCTGGTGAACCAGGTGAGTGAGCAATTAAAGTCCAGGTGTGCTTCATCTCAATTACACCACTGTTCTGCCACTTAATGACCAACCAGCCAGCCCTGGTCAGGAGCTCCAGCAGGAGAATATGGGAAATCACAGGCCACTGCTGCCGCCTTTTTGGACAGGGGTGGAGAAGCCCTAACATGACTGTTTTATGTCCTTGAGAAACAGAAGTGCAAGTGATTATCCACATAACTCTTTATTCAAGTCTAAGTTTTCTTCTTTGCCAGGTCAAAGTCTGACTGTCTCATGTCCTTAAATGATAGGAGACTAGGAAAACGTTTAACACATCTATGAAAAAAATAATTAATAATAAAAATATCAGTAAAAAATTATAATAATAAATGTTATTTGAGATATGAGCTTATTACTGTCATGCACTTGTCTGTGTTATATGTCACACGGTTGTTAGTTTTGGTTTCGTTTTAGTATTTCCTGTGTTTCCGTATATGGTCTTGTTCTTGTTCTTGTTAGTTGATTAGTTACCTGCCTCACCTGTGTTCCTCATCTGTCCTGAATTATCCCCAGTGTTTATAAGCCCGTTGTGTTTTGTCTTGTACTCTCGATTGTCAGGGTTAAATGTCTCACCATCATATTGGTTGTGTGTCTGTATCCTGTGATTTATGTAAGTGATAATAAAGTGAATGTTAAACTGCCACGCTGAAGTCTTTGCCTGGTGTCTCGTACACAACCGTGACAGGACGATAGACCATACAAAGAAACGGAGAATGATCAGCCCCGAGGAAATCCTCCATGGTCTGCTCAATGGGCAGACACCTCTCCCAGCTCCTCATGAGCAACAGCCAGGAGGCCGTCCACCCATGCCCGGCTCTCGTCTCGCCTTTCAGCGAATTCCGTTCCTGAGAGCAGCACCGTATGGAGGCCAATCAGTGCCAGCTCCCTGAAAATGGTTCTGGTTTCTAGAGCCATTCCCGAATCCAGTTCCTGAATTACGGCCAGGAGAGCTGTTCCCGAGTCCAGTCCCTAGTTAACGGCCAGGAGAGCCATTCCTGAATCCAGTTATGGTCAGCTGACCTCCCCAAGGAAATTTGGGAAGACGGGGGGTTAAAATGGTTACGGGCGAAGTTGGTAAGTGATATTAAAGTGAATGTTAAACTGCCATGCTGAAGTCTTCGCCTGGTGTCTCGTACACAACCGAGACAAATACAATGATTTTTGAACAATTATGTGACACTGAAAATTAAAGTAACGCCATTTGTAATAATCACTCTAAAAAATTGCTGGGTTAAAACAACCCAATTTGGGTTATTTTGGTAACCCAGCGCTGGGTCAAAAAGGGACGAACCCAGCGCTGGGTTGTTTTAACCCAGTTAGTTGGGTTATATATTTGACCCAAC
>JAUMHR010000050.1:5524595-5534738 GCA_032361145.1 Enteromius fasciolatus
TTTCTTTCTTTCTTTCTTTCTTTCTTTCTTTCTTTCTTTCTTTCTTTCTTTCATTAAAATTAAGTTTAAAAAGAAAGCCTGCCAAGATGCTATAAATTCTGTCAATTATACATAACACATAACAAATGCTAGATGGGAAGTTTCACAAAAAAGTAGCCTAATATACAAAAAAAAAAAAATCATAAAACATAAGTTTCCTGAGTCCAGTCACTGGGCCGAATGAGCTGGCATGTTTACGGCGGTCTTTTATAGATGCACTTAGTTGCAGTATTGATTTCTTAGAGCTGTACAAGACTGCATGTGTGAGGTGCTTTTGGCTGACTGATGGTAACAGTATCACAATGTTGCTTTTGAGGATTTGTAAAGCCGTTTTCTGCTGCTTTGTGCATTTGAACAGAGCTCCAGTGTGTGTGGGGTGCTAATCCTGTGCTATCATTGTGCTTGCCCCTGTTGTTCATCTGTCTTGAACGTGCCCTGGGGGTGCAAAGCACTGATGCCTCACCTCATTTCCTCGCTTTAATAAAGCAAGATGAATTGGACCATGGTACGCACTTGTGTCATGGTGTGATCCCTTTAATGTGAGGCATATTAAAATTGAAATGATGGTTTAAATTGCACTTTATACTGTGTTGAGCTTTGTGTCTATTTACCAAGTATAACTGGCAATGAAAACGTGTCTTTAGGTATAAATTAAAAAAAATGACAATCAAGTGGGAGACTGAACCAATGTAAAGCACGTCTAGTGTATTTGTTACACTTACATTCCATTCTGCCTGCACTTTGCCAGACAATGTTCAGATTATTGCTTCTGTCTGCAAAGACTTGAATGGAATTCTTGTCAATTGATTGATTGATCATTTACAAAATGAAGAGCTTCATTTTTGTTTTAGTGAAATCAATTCAGTAACTTTTAAAAGTTGGAAGGCTAGACTTTGGAGTAAAAAGACTTGCTGTGACCAAAAAATGGCACCAAAAAGCTGTTATAGGTTCCCAGAAGAGGCAGATGCAAAATACCTAGTGTACCTAATTGTTTCTGTAATTGGGAAGGAATAGATTTGCTGTGAATGATGTGTGCTCACATTGCTCCGATCACAACAGAGAGTCATTAATGTAGCTCTGTTGCACTGTATTTTTCAGAAAGCTAAATTTATAGTTCTTATGGGATGCAAAAAAAACACTGAAGCACATTGTATTAAGTTAACGTGGTAATGGCTTTTGCCATTTTTTCCTGTTTCTCCATCAAAATTCATTAAATTGATTTTACTTTCAACATTTAGCTTCTTAGCTTCCTTAAGGGGGCTTTTAGCCTTGTAACTTATAGTGAGTAGCACAAGTTTTGCTGTGAGTGGATGTAGAGCAGCCCTAAACTCAGTGGTTATTGACTGGCGATAGTGTGTAGCCCTGAGGACCAGTTGACTGAGATAGATCAATCTTTGTGCTTAGCCCTGAGCCTGAGGGAGAACCAGCGCTCACCAGTCACGCATGGCCAGCCCTTGAATGGGCCTGATCTCCTATCATCAGGGGATCAATTAAAGGTTAATCAATTGATTTCAAATAGATCTCATAATTTGAAATCGAAGGTCAGGCTTTTAATAGCCGTTCGTCTATGACCAAAACAATTTGAGAGCAAATTAAACATATGAAAGTGTTAGAGCCTATGCCCTTTCCTAATACGACCGGATCAGAGAGAGGGAAACAGCGACTCGTGTTTTCATTGGGAGAGGCGAACTGTGCCGAATAAATTATAGCTGACATTTGGATCTTGATGAAAAGGTTGAGCCTGAGACACATAAACGAATGCTGCAGGCAACATTTCAAAATCCATTTCCCCTGCAAAACTGCATCGAGTAGCAATAAGAGGTCTTTAATCGGTTTGCCCACTGAGTAAACCTTTCTTAGATGCGGGGCATTTTCTCCAGTCCTCCATCGGTAAGCTACACAATTAAAAGCATGTATATGGGGTTTTGAAGCGCAGAACTTCTTCTCCTCATCTTATCATCACGTGGTTGCAGTTATTGTCCCGTTCGGAAGATCTTCAGGGTGCTGTCTGTGTTTCTGGGCCTTTCTTAATTTAGCCCACGGTATAACGCTCCCCCTCGCTTCTACATAATGGATGATTCTGCACTCCACCATGCAGGAAAGGTTTAATTAAATCATATTCCAATCATAATCCATGTTGTTAATTAAACTGGATAATTTATAAGTACAAAAGAGGGTATTTATTAGCTGCTCTGCGGTACTGGTTCAATCGCAGCGTATCAGAAAGCACCCCCATCCCCCATCCTCTCCCTGTACTATTGATGCCTTCACATGATTGATAATGGAACGGTGACTGCTGTACTATTTGTCTAATGGTGGTGCAATTAAATCCCCTTGTAAATGACCCATGCCTCATTTCATCCTAATCTATGGAATTTTGATTGAATTTGTCAGCGTTAATTGAAAAATACTGCTATTTAATGTCTGCATTGCAGTTGCGTATCAGCCTGTCTTTAATGAGACCGTGTCCTTGTGACCCTGGGGAGGGGGTGAGGGGATCGCCCTTGATTTGGCGTGGAGGTAGGGGTGGGGGCTCGGGGTCAAGGTTTTTAGGGTGCACGAAGGGAAGGAAGGTCCCCAAAGATTAGGACTAATCACCTCCGTGAACACAGAAAACGGACGCATTCCTTTTAATTATGTGGGCCAAATGATGCGCATATGACCAAAGACTTTACAAACATGGAGACACATTTATTGATCAGCAATCCCACTGAATAATTCATGATTTAATCCCCCTCACCAAAAAACATTGACAATTTCATTGTTTTTTTTCTCTCTTCTCTTTCGTGATTTTAGCCTATATAATTTAGCTGATGCTTCACAGAATCACAGAATTATACTTTATGTTTTCGACTTCAGGTTTCAAGCGCAGATTGAATTTGTATGAAATTTGTTTACATATGTTAGGAACAAATAGTATGTGTGAATGAGGACGAGCCTATTAAAAGCTGATTCACACAGATCGGGAAATGAAACGTCTGAAATGACATCTTGTGATGACTGACTGCTATAAAGGGCACAGGATCATGTCATTATGAACAGGCCAATGTCAGTGTCATCTGTGTGTGCGTTTTCAAACAGATGTAAAGATGCTATTTCACTCAAATTATGTTGGAAACACTAGGCTATATATACTATAATAGCTTTGAGAAGGTTAATGGAGTATATTTGATGTTTGTCTTCATTTGGTTAACTCAAAGGTTTTAAAAATGTATTGCTTTTCTAATGCTATTTGAAGCTGACATTTATTGTTTTTTTATTATTTATTTACAAATTTACATTACTCATGCAAACACTGGCCAAAGGGTAGTTTTCATTAAATGGAATCAAGAAAAACATTAGCAACTATTAAACACAATCGCAGTGCCAAAATACACATCAGATCACATCTCGCATGATTCTTGTTTTGACTGTTTTGGAATGTGAGACTGTGTTAGTGACGTTCTAATTTAAGAGACAGCAGCCAGCGCAGCGCTCGCGGCTCTGGAGCGTCAGGATGGTTCCTCATAAACGGATGCAACCGGACCAATAGCAAGCGCGGATTCGCGGTGGGCGTGGCCAGAGCGTGTGGTGGAGACGCTTAAACCGAAGGAGCGTAATTCAAACTCACACATCAGTAGATGATCACAGCTGATGCTGCGAGGAGCAATTTATTGTGACTTCCATCAAGTCGAAATGAAACGCGGCCAAGCAGAAGGGACAAGGACGCTGAAATAACTCAAAGGAGGACGATAAAGCTCATCTGAGATGCTCCACCAGATACTTCTCAGCAAGGGGATATGCGTCCGGTGTTTGCGTTTTAATGCTCTTGTCTCGCTCTGTTCTTTTAACGAAAAACATAGTTTGGCACTGAACTAAGTCGAAACAGATGCAACGGCTTTATGAACTGCACAAACAGAGAGTCGTTCACAGGATTATTTACCAGTGGCAGTGACATCCTCATCTGAGAAGCACGGGGGAGACAGCTGCTCCCGCAGACTTCAGGACTTCATATACTGTCTATATAAGATCATATGAGTGCAGCTTTCAGTTCACCGTTCATGATGATGCAGCGTCCGGTGGGAAGCACCACCGCATTCAGCATTGACTCGCTCATCGGAGGTCCACCGCAGCCCAGTCCGGGACATTTCGTGTACACGGGCTATCCCATGTTTATGCCCTATCGGTCTATGGTGCTACCTCCGCCTCCTCCACCACCTCCTCCAGCTCTTCCTCAGAGCGGTCTCCCCGCGACCCATCCGCACCATCCGATCCCGGGCTTACCCAGCGGCTTCTGCTCCAGCCTGGCGCAGGGCATGGCGCTCACATCCACGCTGATGGCCACGTTACCCGGCGGCTTCTCCACCTCGCCGTCCCAGCAGCACCAGGACGTGGCGAGGAAGCTCGGCGCTCAGTCTATTCACGCCATGTTCGATAAATCTCAGGATATTCGTTTGGACGGAGAGGAAGGGAAAACGTTTCCAACGAAAGATTCAGCGACACTTCCGTCATTTCACGACTCGCAGTCCGTGCACACCTCTACAGGTGAGACCAAAACAGCTCGCAGAACTCCAGACGCGTTTGTATTCAGTGTGCATTCGGAACAGATTAACCTAATACAGCTTTTTAAATGTCTTTAAAAATGTAACAGGCTAATATTTAAATACGTAAGGCTATCTTGTTATTATTTTTTATTCTTAAATTCGCAAAAGGTTTAAAAATGTGTACAAAAAAAAAAATTTGAAAAATTATTTATTCATCTACGTTTTAACATGTCATAGCCTATGTTTTATTTTGCTTTCGAGAAACAAATTGTGTAGGCTACTCTTGGTATGATTAACCAGTCTGCTTTACGCTGAAATTAATTTTGTCATTTAAATTCAAATTTCCCAGTCGCACCGATGAGGGACAAAAATGTAGGACTGAAATAATTATGTAAAATCCTCCGGAAATGAAATGGCAAGATTGTAGCTTCAGTGTATCACACGTGAATGATCAAGTTTTCAGGGAATAGCGCCTGAGGCCGAGCTGCCATCAATGACTAAATTAGCTCGTTTTAATTGAGGGATCGGAGGGCCAGCGGTGTTTAAATGTCCATAAAACTGTAAGCAAAATTCACTGTCGCCTGGATCATTTATATGTATGCAGAGTAAAATAAATGTAGTCCACCATTTAGCAGCCTATGGCCGCGACGTAAAGCAAATGCATGTTAGCTGATAGATTTATATATATATGGTAGGTCTATATGATATTTTCAGAAAAATAGAAATGAAATTAAAAGACAAATAATCTAAAGAGAAGTGGAAGGGGGGAAAACTTTTAAGCCTGTTTCGGAAGTCTTCCTAAGGGATCCATCACCGTGCGTAATTGCGCGTAAAAGTGGCTGCAGTAAACAGGAAGAACGTGTTGCGAGACAAGATAAGATTCTCATGAAAACACAATCTGTTTTCCCAACCACATTATTCAAAAACAATGAACATAACTTTCCCCTCAGCGAATTTTTGCTCAGATGTTTTATTCTCATAGCCGCAGGCAGTTCTCAAAATAAATCTGCTTTTTATTTTATTCCCATAGCGCGAGGTCACAACAAAGACGACACGAAGGAGGATGAGTGTCACAGGAAAGACGAGAGCTTCTCCATGGACAGTGATTTAGATTACAGCTCCGATGATAACGGGCCCGGTAACGCCATGTGTCAGAAAGAAGATGGAGACGCCAACGGAGGACTTGACGATGGCATCCACGGCGGGAATGGGTCCGGGAACACCACGTCCACCGGGAAAAATCGGAGAAGAAGAACCGCTTTTACGAGCGAGCAGCTCTTAGAACTGGAGAAGGAGTTTCACTGTAAGAAATATCTATCCCTCACAGAACGCTCACAGATCGCCCATGCCTTAAAGCTCAGCGAGGTGCAGGTCAAGATCTGGTTTCAGAACAGGAGGGCCAAGTGGAAACGGGTCAAAGCGGGCAATGTGAACTCCAAAACCGGAGAGCCCTCCAGAAACCCCAAAATTGTGGTGCCCATTCCGGTGCACGTTAGTCGGTTTGCAATACGCAGCCAACACCAGCAGTTAGAACAGGCCAGACCTTGATACGCTGGGTTTAGTTACTAGAGGACTAAGAGACAAATCAGCGAATACTAAATATGACCAAACTGTTCTGAAGGCTGATGTTTTTGAGGAACCCAGGACACGCAAGCTATCCAGCTGATAGTTTGTGCTATATATAGTTTTTCGTTTAAACGACAGCGTTGTTCAAACGAGGAAAAAGAAGCAACAGACTCAGCTCAAACTGAGACCTCATACTGGAAGAAAGTGCAGTTTTATTTACAACTTCGGACCAAACCACGAACAACTTTTAGTTCAGGAAATTCCGCTATGTATTTATGTTTAGTTTTTGTGTGACTGTCTAGTTCTTGTGTTTTTGGCAGAGATGAATATTATCCTAAAAGGAGCACTTCTGGTTTCTGCTGAAGAACGCAATATAATTCAATTAATAGCAAAATTAACACCATTCCCTCGAAGCGACCTGTTAAATATGTGCTCTTTATTTTTTATGGTATATAGCCTTTATTTTATTTTTTGTTTGTTTGTTTTCTTGCATTATTTCCCCCCCCCCCCCCTTTTTCTGTAACCATTTCAGACGTCACGGGCACGCTGCTAATTTATTTAATATTGTGAGGAAAAAAAAACTTGCTAACGTTTCATGAGTTTACTGACTTCAGAATATTGTGTGGATTAAAGCTGGACCATAAACAATTGTAAAGAAATTTGTCTTTTTTTTAAATGCATCACTTCATTCACTACTGCGCGTGCGGTGTTCATACAGTAGGCTATGTTCCAATCTCAAATACAGTCGTGTTTGAGCGGGCTGACTTTAACTTAAAGTATTTTTACAATTTTTCTTTAACCTACGTTATTTGTCTATTTTATTCGATATAATTTGAAACAGCATTAAATAATAACAACAGCAAAAGAACAACAACAATAGGTCTAATAGTTATTATTATTATTACTATTATTAAGCTATTATTACTACTAATCGTATTGTTTTACTGCATCTGTTCCGCTCAGTTTCTGTCCTGTTATTAGAGATGATGTGAAATGATTTGAATGCGGTGTTGTGACAGGCTGAATAGATTCAGGGTCAGGCTGAGAGACACTCACACGGTGTGTGAACACCGCCTCGTGTCAGCCTTGATCACCGGACCTGCCTCGTGTTACAGGAAGAAAAGTAACGAGCGTATTCGGCCCACACGGGACTTGTCGGGAAACCTTGAGACGCAAATGTAAATCAAATATCATTTCACATAAACAGCCTCCGCGGTAAACGCAAATGATTACAATACAATAATCTCATTTACACATCGCAGCTTTGGACATTTCTATAGCATATTATTATTAATATATTTAAAAACTATTTCGACAAATTGCATCTATAAAATAAAACAATTACTTACTACTAGGCTACTACTAATAATAACTAGGTTTTTTTATCCATACTTAACGATGCGTTTATCCGTATATAATATTAGCTCTATATTTTGCATTTGCGTCTGCATACCAGCTCGACGAAATATTATATTATTCTGCCAGATTTAACAATTTATACTCACTCAAATTCGAATTTGAAACGAGTTTTCATGTTAATAAAAACAATAACCCACTATAATATAATTCATATTTGTAATATGTATCATATGTAACCTTTTTTTGAAATTAATAACATATTTTAAAAATAAATTAGAGTGTGCATGTTATAAAAATTATGTAATTAATAACTTTTTGAATTACAATGTATAAACTTTAATAATAATAATGTTGTAATACAAAAAAAATGTGTAATAAGCTTGCATGTGTACCTTTGTAAATGGAGAGAAAACTGTTATGTGAGACAAAAAGTTATTAATACTGCATTGGTTTACAGGCTGAAGTTTCATTATTGAATTGGAATACTAATTTTTCTTACTAGAGGAATTGAATTATTGTTAGTAGTAGATTTATTGTTGTATAATGCAATTGATCAGACATCATCAGTGCCTCATCATCACTGAGACACACACACACACACACACCACAGTTGAAATGTGCTGGTCTGGTTGATGTTGGAATATGCATCATGTATTATGAGAAACACGAAACCTGGACAGAAAGACATTTCAAGAGGAACAGTGATGAGAGACAGAGAGAAAGACAGATCTGACAATTGCCTTAACTCTAATGAATTTTTTGCAAATTGTAATCAAGGCTGGCCGTGGTGGCTGACAGATAAATGGGCCCGGGGGGGATTGGCTCGGGCCTCAGCTTTTCACTCCAGCATGTCCCTCCTGCACTAAATTAACAGCGTCAAATTAACCTCCAATGATTAATCCTGACGGAGAGCACCGGCTGCAGACGACTCAAACACACACATATGCTGAGAACTTTCTCTCGCATTTATATTAAACTTCAAGTAATAAGAGGAAGATAAACAAGCTTTTTTTGTGTTTTCATTAAATGAAAATGTTTTTAATGATGGAAGATTCATTGTAATCATAAAGATTACATACAAAGATATCATACTTACAGATTGTCTGTAAAATATAAAAGAGAACAGCAACAAAACAAAACAAAAAACATTTAAAGGATTATAGATATTCATTATTCACTGGATTATAGTAATTCCTGATCATGTCAGTGGATGTTAAATAACAGAACAGGCATCATCCAAAGATTTTTGTTTCATTTGATGTATAACAAATACATTTATATGTATATTTATATATTTAAATGTGGATATTAAAAATTAATTATTTGAGCAAAATGTTTAAGTTCAGAATTTTTTACAATTTTGACAAGTTGTCTATTTTGGAAACTTTTGTCCTATATTTTAGCCATTTTGAATAAAGATGTTTACAGTAAACAGAGACAGGGACACAACTATTTTAAAAGCAATTTCTTGGCAGTATACCGTGGCTTGGAATGTGATGTGGATGGGAAGTACAGAAGTACAGCACTCTTTGCGCTTGACATTAAATCACCCAGTTTAGAAATAGAACTACTGTAATCTGTAGCAGAGAAATATGGGATTCTCTCAAAGTTTTAGACACTGATTTAACAGATGTTATCAAAATTTAAGATGAAAACAAAATGTGACAACGCACCCATCTCCGCCAGCATTAGAGGAAGTGATTTCCCAGCTCTTTCTCTTTGAACATTTGGATTATCATCACAACATGATGGTGCAGCTCACGCCTCATTTCAGGGCTTCTCTAGCATTTCTAATGCCATTATTGTGTGTTTGAGAGGAACACACTCACACACACACACATATCATGATAGATGAACAGCTCTGTTAATGCACTGAACCAGTGCTTTGCCTCATTGGATTTCTAAGTGGAACTGATTTATGATGAGAGATGATCAGAGTAGATCTGGACAAGTTGCTTCAGGGTTTCGTGGTTCTGGACCACCACTAACATTTTAAGGATTCATTTCCCATGGCTCCTTCAGCCTGTCAACCTTCAACAGCTTACAAGCTGTAAATGTTTGTGAAAGGAATTATAAGAAAACAAACAGACTTCCTGTCACTAACTCATAATCACGCTCCCACTTCCCCTCTCAACCACGAAACATTTCCTCTTTCTATAGATTGCTCTTTTTTTCTCCCTCTGCCTTTCTGCCTTGTCTAATCTCTTTAATTACATCTGTTTTCCTGGGCCGCTGAGGCCTCTTTTGTCCTCCCGGTCAGGGGGCTTTTGTGGGGGCAGAATCGAGCCCTGCATCCTCTCTTTGGATGCTTTGTGGAGCTGCGGCTCTCTTCCTGAGAGGGAGAGGATGAGAAGGGGATTAGAGGATCTTTATCTCATTAGAGACACAGTGAGCCGGCAGGGTCCGGCTTTAACGCCTTCATCTGCACCACGGAGGCCAGAGAGAGACCCCACCCGCTCACAAACCCAAACATACCTGCCGGAACATTTTCAGAAAAACACAGTTGATATGTATTTAAAATCTGAGAAAAAAACCAACAGAGATACTTTGAAGAAAGAGACATATATAAATATAAATAAAATATAGAAATATTATGAATAAATTATATATTTAAAATGTTAATACTCTATCTATCTATCTATCTATCTATCTATCT
>JAUMHR010000050.1:5534838-5551666 GCA_032361145.1 Enteromius fasciolatus
AATATAGAAATATTATGAATAAATTATATATTTAAAATGTTAATACTCTATCTATCTATCTATCTATCTATCTATCTGTCTATCTGTCTATCTATCTACGCCGAAGGGAAGAAACTGCAGGCAAACATGCTTTTTTCAGACTAGTGGAAAGAAAACATCCAAAGTATACACTATAACGTTTATTTTATAGCACTTTACATGTTTGTGTCAATGGATTTCAATTACAATACATATTTTTAAAGGCCTTTTTCTCAAAATGAGTTTTCCTCCAACACGGAGTAGTGGTAACCTTTATATTTTTTTGTCCTTGTCTATATCCTGAAATTCATATGAAGTTCATTTGTAATTTGCTTGATCTACAATATTGTATTCCCCCAAAATTGTTAAAAGACAGTGTGACAAAAATGAAATATAAAATACTAAACAAGAATTTAAAAAAAATGACATCATCCAGTGTTTCGATTTTTGTGCTACAAATGTATGCAAATTAGTGCAAATTTCAAATAATGACTCGTTTGCTTTTTTAAGCCTAAATACTTTATTTTTTTAAGTCTGTGCATTTATTTGATCAAAAATACATTAAACAGTTTTACTGTAAAATATCACAATTTGTAAATAGTATTTTCTGTTTAAATTTAATTTGTGTGATACTAAGCTGAATTGTCAGCATTATTACTCATCTTCAGTGAAATCATTCCAATGTGCCGAATGTTGATATATTTTACTGTATATACTGTAACCTACTGATACTGTGTAAATAGATAATTAGTATATACATACATTATGTAACATTTTACTTCCTTGTTACATGTACTTACTACAGTATTAGCACATAATTACATGCAATAACCCTAATTCTAAACCTAACCCTATGTAAGTATATTCTCAGAAATAAAGGTACAAAAGCTGTTACTGGGGCGGAACATATTAGGCTAAAATATGTACACTTTACGTACCTTTAAGGTACCAAAATTGACCCTTTAGGTACGAACATTTACCTTTTGAAAAGGTACTGCCCCAGTGACTTAAAATAAAGTGTAACTAATTTAAATAAATATAAAAAAGTTACATATTGTGTTTTTTCTTTCTCCTTGAATGTAATTTAGCACATCTCAATAAATAGAACACAAAATAAACGGGTAAAAATCAAAGAGAGAACATTATATTAAGAAGCTTTTTATTGAAAAGAGACACATACAGTATAAGACTCTGCATCAGGTATAATTTTTCAACACAGTACTGTACAGCTGACACAAACTCAATATAATAACAATAATAATTAGAAATACAACACCGATAATTTGAGTCAGAATGATATTTGTGGTGCCAATGGACTGAATAAAGGAACAAATGCAAAACCCAAGTAGTGTGAGAGAGCTCCTCCCCTTTCAGATTAGCATATTCATAAATAATTAAACGGGTCTCTTGGGTTCGAAAGTAACATGGAGACTTTTATTGAAATGAGGTAACAAACACAAACAAAAACAAGGTAAAAACACAACGTTTTTCTCCATTTTTACATCTATTTACATAAAGCGACGACTGACGAATGGAGACGGAAATAAAACCGAGGATACGCTCAAGCAACTTGGAACGTATTGATAAAGCCCCCTTTATGTCTGTCGGTATCGGTTGGATTTTTGTCTGTTTTGCTCATTCATGCTTTCTTTATTCAGTCACAGACGGACAGATGATCCCAAGGAGAAAAATTCCTAAAGAAGCAGATGGGAGGACAGACAAAAAAAAAAAAAAAAAAATTCACAAGTTGATAAAAAGTATTTTTTTCATATTAAGATGGCAGACTCTTTAGCGTCACCTGTCAGGGTACAGTCATTTTATGAAGACGAAGACATTTACACAAGGAAGAGAACATTTACATCCATTCATGCAAAAAGATCAAAAACAACTGTTTTTCCACAGAAAGGGTTCAGAGTGGACATTATATCGTGGGTTCTTCACAACAAGTGATCTGTGTTCTGTAGTGCATTTAGTCATAAATAATGGTTACTGTGGTAAAGCCTCTAAAGGCCTGCTACGTTATATACACACAAGGCAAAAACTGCACCCTTACGAGCTGAAAATCAACATGCCTCAATGTTTCTCTTACTTTCTATTCTCACGTCCTCCACTAAAGCTTTTCAACTCCCACCGCTTACTAGTTAAGATTCTCTACACAGTCCCAAACGTCTACCAACTAGCTTAAAGACTTTCCAGGCCGTTTGTATCGCGGAATATACATTCTACAACACATCTTCTCCCATTTCCAACCCTAAGCCGAGTACCTTCACATTTCTACTACCTAGTGAAGAGCCAAATCAATGGGAGCTGAGATTAAATGATCAAAGCCCATCAAATCATATTATGGAATAAGTCAATATCAAAGCCTTCATGGGATCTCCTGTAATGATATATACGCCCTGAGACAGAGTCTTACATCGGCTTTACGTCTCTCAATGACAACGGCAGCGTCAGACAAAACGCGCGTCTACCTGGCTGAATTTTGACTTTGTATTGCTTTAATACTCCTTGACACAAGATAAAGGAAGACAAAGGAAGCTGGAAAACTAAGCTCAAAAGAGAGAGGGAGCAGAAAGACTCAAACAGGCACACTTGCACTGAAACAAGAAGGGGTGAGGTAAAAATATATAATAACGCTTTTTCTCAGGGGGAGTTTTCCTGAAATACTTTTCTATATATTACACTACTACAACCGAATGAGAGAGAGAGTATGTACAGATCAAGAATAAAGACCCAGAGAGCCCTTCAGGACTCTTCAGTGTAAAGTGTGTGAAGAGCAACAGACGAGAGATGACCTGAGAGAGGCACGACGCTGTATGAAAGCAACGGCCACCGTAAGCAGACTTCAGTCTTTGCGTGATGAAAAGTCCTGTGTTTTCCTGATATTCTGTGGAGATTTTAATGATGAACACTTGAACTTCAGGATTATTTCACTTCTGAAATATAGTTGAATCGGTGTCTGCATGCTTCACTGTGAGTAAGCTGACTGATGGGAGACATACAAGGCTAGATTAATGTTTTTCTAGATTTAAAAGCCCGACTAAACAAAGCCTGCGAAAATAAAAACAGTTCCCTTTTACTTTTGAGAATCTTCCGTTGGTCCAGAAATAAGCACTTAGCAAGAACAATGCTACTCAATGTTAAAACAAAAACAGTTTAAAAGACCATGTCAGATTCTTACTTCAAACTTAGCAATCAATATTTGGGTGTTTTCCAAAAAATGGCATTACATCCTTTCACATTCCTTTAAAAAAAAAAAAAAAGACATAATGGACATACTGCTGTAAAAGAGTAAGAACTGATGCAAAGGAAAGTCTCAAACAGAAAAATCAGTGTCAAACTGGTGAGATGGAAATCCAGACACGCGTGGTGTGACGTTCTCTGGTTCTTCCGGGTCATTTTGAAGATCCCCATCATTTCCTGTCTTGCTTTGTCATCTATTAGAGACAGGGAATGCTGATGTGGCACCTGCTCATGTAACTCGCACTCTATTCTCCCATCATGCACTTGGTAGCTTGTCTGGCGCAGTCAGAAAGTCAAAGTCTGGGATTGTTTTTATTTTTGTTCCACAATGCAGCGAGACGTTAGATGTGGGACACTCTCCCAAAATCAACACCAAAAAAAAGTAGATGACACGTGGTTGGCCAAGCCCTTGCCGTGTGGGATTGTAAAGCTAGGCAAACACAGAAACTCTGCTTATGCTTCTTCATTGTCATCATCAGTGTCGGGCTCTTTCCCTTAAGTCTGGTATAGTCTCATGATTCAGATGTAGGGGTGGAGCTGTACATATGAAGGTGTGCGTGTAGGGAGGGAGGAGGAGTGCCAACCAGAATACATGTTCGTGTCTGAGTCTACTTGTCAAATAACTGCACTGTTCATGCTGCTGCAGCTGTTATTGCGGTTATTGTTCCTGCGTGACAGGTTTGGGGTGGCCATGAGCGGGTAACGCTCGTCAGGACAGCCGTACTGCAGGAGGACGTCCATACACTCCTGACTGTTAGCCTGTCGTGCGTATGCCAAAGCCGTATTGCCATGAGCATCCCGCGCCATGATGTCAACTCCGTACTAGAGAGAGAGAGAGAGAAAGTAAGCAAGCAAGAGAACATACTATTATTATGATTCTAAGAACAGAAAATAAATGATGTTTAAATAATGAAAATTTGAGTAAAAGGGAAAGTCTGACTATCCATGATCAGAGAGAAAAGCTTAACAGTATAAATAGAACAGCTGGTGAAAGTTATCTTTAAAAGTAATGCATTTAAATAATAGGTTACTCCCTAAGAAGTAACTAGTTGCATTACTTAATGTAGAAAGAAGGATGCAATGCATTACACTACTTTTTTTCATCTGGGATGTATATTTTTAATATAAAAAAATATTATATTTCTGGCATATTTAAAAGCCCTTTCAAACTAAAAGTAAAATGAGTAAGCCTCAAGCTCAATGTAAACTCAATTATCAACACATTTAATTATAGCAGTTTTGCATCTTATTCCTTCATTTAAGTTTTTTTTTTTTTGAAGAATGCTAAACCTGTTTTTGTGAAAGTGAGATGATATTTAGTCTATAACTAACTACTGTATTTACACACAGCGCATCTGCAGATTATGACAACAGGAGAGCTGCCCCCCCCCAACAACAGATATCGATATATAAAGCTTTTTTAGGTCATAAGTGTCAATATTTCTTATTAAATATAATAATTATTAAACAATATAAACTTAAATATACGTTTACACAGCATATGAAAGCTGAATAAATATAGGTTTTGTTAGGATAGGACAATATTTGGCCGAGATGCCATTTGAACATTTGGTATCTGAGAGTGCAACAAAAATTAAAATACTAAGAAATTCACCCTTAGCAATGAACATCACTAATAAAAATTAGGTTGTAATATATTTACAATGGAACATGATCATTATCCTAATGATTTTTGGCAAAAAAGGAAAATCGATAATTTTGAACCCCAACAATGTATTTTTGCCATTTGCTGCAAATATACCTCAGAGACTTCAGACTGGTTATATGTTTCAGGGGATGAGAACCAGGAGGGCATGTGTGACATTTTGGTTGAAATATCTCAAATGAATGCTCTCGATGAGCTCTTTCTACTGGCAAAAGTATACTGTCAGCTATGAGTGTACAAATTTTTGTTATATATATAAAAAAAAAAGATTTGTTAAGAAAAGGTCTTTACTCAAAACCCACACCCTGGCCATTAGTTTGTAGCATGTTAAAAAAAAAAGTGTAGCTCTTACCCATATGAGCAGTTGCGTGATCACAACATTCCCCTTGCGGCAGGCCAGGTGTAGGGCTGTCCGGCCATCACCTTCCCCACAGGTTTCGTTGACCTCATCTCTGGAGCCGTGGGCCAGCAGTATGACCACGAAGCGTAAGTCTTCCTCCGCCGTGGCCCGCAGTAACTGCTGTCCCAAAGTCAGCTCTGTGCACGTCAGCGATGCCAAAAACAACTTCTGTTCATATTTGGCTCGGATCCAGCGCTCGCGTTCCTCTCTGAAAGCACACACGCAGAAACCAGATTTAGGCTCAAGATTGAATTAATGCAGGGCTGTCAATACACGGTTCACACCGGTGGCATGTTTTGATCTGGCCCTCATTCCAACTGACATTTAAAATTTGATGGGATTCGTGTATAGCTTCTGATTTCGTTCTCAGGCCTCTCACATCTCTATTACACACAGCAGCATCTAGACCTTGATACACTAGAAAAAAAATAATATACTGAGCAGAACAGAAACAATATAACCACAGGAGACATTCTGAACAGTTGCTGTCTGGGTGTGTAAATTTATGTCTCGCTTCATGGGCTATAAAGAACGCAATCCACCCGTATCAAAGATTTATTTTCTCCAATTCAGCACATTTACTTAATTAGGGTTAAACCTTGTCTATCACCAGCCAATTTGCCTACCACATTTTTAAGTCACCGGCCATTCATAACTTTTCTTAGTAAATTTTATTTACAAAACTAACAGTTAACGGAGTAACAGGACAGGCCATCAGCAATGGTTGGATCGTTTACAGCATCCCCTCCTCAAACTGTGCTATGATAGCACTTAATCTCTGTTAATCCCCGCAGAGTAAACAGCCTTTCTCAGACAACTCGGGATTAGTTCAGCTTCAGCTCCTATCTGAGGGGCAGAGGGAGTTCTGATACCCCCGAGGAGGGGAAGGGAGTTGGGCAGAGGATATTGAGCTGTTCCCTAAAACACAGCTGCCCCTCAGGGAGTCCAAACCCATGACACCAAAGAACAGACATCCCACCGTCACAATTCCTCCTCGAAAGGAGCATCTGGACAGGAACAAAGTGGACAGCCCATGATCACAGACGTAAAGACAAAAAACACCATTGGAGTGGCTTTCATTTTCAGCTTTTGATGAGCAGACCTCGCATTAGATATTTGATTTGATATAAATGAACTAGTTGTGACAAGTGTTTCTAGGACATCTGAATAATCAACACAATTCCAGGAAAGGATGCACAAATGTTCAATGGATTGTACTTCTACGCCTCACAATTTGACATTTCTCTCAAATATAACAAACAGTAGACAAGGAGATTGAAAAAAAGTCCAATATTTCACAATAATAAATATTTTGTAAATAAAGCTTAGCGTTAAAAGTTTAAATTTAGTGTCAATTTGCTTTATTTATCTGCATAAAACTTTTTTGTATATCTTTTTTTATAGCATTATATTGTCCAGTGGCCCCTAATAAGAGGGCAACTAGTGGTTGTCAACCAGGCGTCTGAAATCTTTCAGGGTGGCCCTAAAATGTCTTACAATTATTTCAAATGATCAAAATGATTTAAAATGTAGTTATATTATTAATTTGATTTAAATACCAAAAAAAGACAAAAAAGATAACTGACATTATTATCATTAGTATTATCAATATCGAACACATTACAATTATTAATGGAAGCTCCAGAGATGTTAATCTGTTCTCAAATACAATCTTGGAATAAAAAAATTCAAAACACTAAACTAGTGTGTAAATCTGATCAATTATTGTAAGTGCATTAACAACCACTCATTACTTTAAATAAGCCACATTTTAAATAATAAAACTGATGGCAAATGTCATGCTTAAAAGTTTAAAGTAAAAAAAAAAATATTTTCATTTAAAATTGTTATGGTCTATCCACTGCTCAACGTCACAACCATGAAAGATGAACTCAACTGTGTCTCAAAGGGTTAACCTCAGACACACTGATTACAAATTAGCCATGTATGGATGTCAAGGGCCAGAGTGCAGAGGAGATAACATTTTATCAGAGAGGCAGATGGATAAAAATAGGTAATCAATAGCCCAGGGGATCGATGGTTTAGTGACATCCTTCTTAATCAAAGCAGCAAAGCCATGCTGATGGACCTGAACCCCCCACAGCACACTCAAAGATTTTCTGTCTAAGGTCACAGCTAGCCTCACGCCTCACAGTCACAAGTGCGTGCACACACACACACACACACACACACACACAAACATGGAAAACAAGGAAGAGAGGCAAGTAGCAATCACCTGTTGATGTCCAACTATAACCAGACCTTTGACTAGAAGCATAACATCTGGTTCACTATGCTTTACTTCAAGTATAGGTCTCTGCAGAAACTGTAATGGGAGTTACCCAATTGGGCCTTTTTCAACCCATGTTCCTGATTGGCTGACGTCATAGTGAGGGTAGGTTTAGGGGTAGGGTTAGGTCAGGGGGATCATTTTAATTGCATGGTTGAAAAACATCCCGCGGTTGAGAAACATCCAGAAATTGAGAAACGCCCACATTTGTTCTGCAGAGACCTCAGTCTCCTTTACTTTGATACTGAAGACGACAGGAAGTGGTGGTCCAAGCAATTTGCAAAACCACCAGTTTGCTTTCTTATGAGACAAGTCCTGCTTTTGTTTTTTAAAGTTGTATTTACACACACACAAGCTGGGTTTCCATTAAAGATGTGTGCAAAACTTTGGCGATATTTTAGAAATGTCGAAAATTCTCTGATACAGTGGCCGTATCAGAGCTCCTCAGACATGTGCAGTGTAAACCGTCTAAGCATTAATGGCAGGGAAAGCTCCTTCACATTCCATAGTCCATCTATTAAGTGTTTACACTTTAATGTTCTTTATGTATTTTGACTAAATGTAGCCTTGATAAGCTCTACGCTTTTAAAAAAATATTACAAATTTGAACCTTGTAGTGTATATCGGACTCCATGGTTGAGAATGATGTGAAACAGTACAGGGGAAAATGCAATTCATTCAGAACAATTATATAGCACTCAAAAGCAGACAGTATTAAGAAACTTAAACAGAACTTCTAGCATTGATCATTTGATTCACAGTAGGACCAGTAGAAAAAACACAGGAGGGATGAAAGAGCAGGAAGAAGAGACGGGGAAGAGAGAAGTCCGGAGAAGGAGAGAAAAGCCGCAGCTTCTGTGGGAAAGTTGCAGAATTTTATTAACTGTGTGTGTTTTGAGAGGGGGGTCTAGCAGCACGGAATGTTCCGGGTGCTGCTGGTCAGCCCAGGGTGAGTGAGAGGGCTGGCACCAGGGCCACGGACCACAGCCCCCACACAAAGCATCCTGGGAGCCGTGGAGGAGGGAGATAGAGGAGGGGAAACAGAGAGGAAGAGGCTCGGCAGGGTCTCCCCACTGCCCCTCTGCCTCTCTGTGTCTAGAGGAAATGTGGAGCACTTCACTGCCCTCTGAAACGCATGCCTTCCCCATTTAGCAGCGTTGCCAAGGGCCGAGCCTGGCTGGCCAATGGGGAAAAAAAGCCTACAATTTTTGCAGATAACCTCTTAAAATTTCAGTTAACTACAATAAGAGTGCTCAAAAATCTTAAATATAAAACTACATTTTTTGGGGGGGGGGGCTGGTTTTGGGTTAACAAATATGTTTAGATATTACTTACAAGACAAGACCGCATTTACTGTTTGATTGTCTCTCTAAAAGCACACAAACACACTTGTACACACATAAATGGATTGTAAATGGGCAACAAAAGGGTTCTGAAGTCATGGTGACAAGTGTAAAGGGAGAGGATGGGCGGCACAGCTGAACCTCTTGGAAAACACACACACAGAGGAAAAAATAGGTCACCTGCTGCCTCCTATCCTTGTTTTAAAGCCCACCCTACCACTTTAATTCACACACACATTAAAAAAACCTGTACTAAAATAGCTACCTTGTCTTTGTATCTCAAATGAACATATAAAGTCAAGCAACAATTCTGTATGATGACAAGATAATCACATACAAATTTGAAAAAAAAAGAGCAAATGATACCCAGGGGTCAGATCAGGAGCTGCTTACCACCTGGTGTCAGTAGGAAATGATAATCAGGACATAAACACACACACACACACACACACACACACAATCATTATTACCTCATCTGAATCTAAGGGAATTTGTCCTTATATAGGAAGACGGCTAATTGAATTAATTAGCAACTCTGTTCCATGACCGTGTGTCACTGTGTGTGTGTGTGTGTAGGCATACTAGGGAGAAAATGCTGCTAGCAGACTGGAGTTTAATTAAAAATTACTGGCCATGCACGTTAGATCCAAAATGGTTACCTGTAATAAGACAAGTCTGAACCCAATGTAAAGTTTAGTGTGCAGAAAAATGACTGTGACAACCACAGTTTCTTAATAAACAACACTGTCTACGATTAAAACAAATATCTCTGTGCAAAGTGCCCATTCTATTCACATAGGTTTCATAGGTTTTTCACAAAAAAGGTGCATTCAAGCCAATGCACGCATAATTAAATGTTTCATGCATTTTGAATGAATTAAAAAACATTTTTTTAAGCACATTGTGTGATTGACTAAATTTATGTAAATATAAAAATATAAAAAAATATTAAAATATTAATATTAATATTAAATATAAAAAATCTAAGAAATCTTTGTCATTATAGTAACAGTAACTGATATTTGATACAAACTACAATTACTGTTTGTAAAGCTGTGCTCATGGAAAACATCTGTTTGCGTGACCGCTTCATTAAAGTGTGCTGCATCCCTGTTTTGGGATGTTTACCTGAGGGGAAGGCGGGGGATGAGACAGTAGTTTCATCGCTGCTGGAATGCAACAGGCTGGGTCCCAGGGGAATTATGGGGAGTCTACATCAATCCCATGTCAGGACGGGTTCCTGTTTGTGAGTGTGTATGCTCTTTGTGTTCTCCCTGGACGATCACTTTGTGGGCTTGTGTTTACCAACTTGCCAGTGCTTCCTGTCCAGCTCAAAGCGAGCGGCTGTTTACCCAACACTGACAGGCGTCCGCTAATGCAGCCGCCCGTGAAAGGACAGCCCTCCAGCTGCCACTGGCCCCAGAGATCCCCCACCCCAAACACACACCTCTGAACTTCTCCAGAGAGTTCAGAGAGACCACGTATCGGATGCTAACTGTGTGAATGAGATCACCAATTTCAGGTTGTACAGAGTAAAACAAAAGAAAAAGAAATTCATAGAGAGGAGCTCTAACGCTGATGCTCTTTTCTTTCAGGCTAATTATACCACTAATTCAGCTCATTAGTGCCCTACTGACTCACAGGTAATGAACTCTGACAGGCTAAATCTGTCAAACAGACAGCGCTGCACATTTACCTGCGCATGTGCAGACGCAGACATCCATGCCCATTCATCTAAACGCGTTAAACATTACTTAAAGACACACATGCCTACCTTAAATCTCAAAAAACATCTTATGACTAATCGATGATCTGATGTTGATACCTTAACCTTACTTTCACATGGCATTGTGTCGCTGCATGTGGAAGTCTTCCATGATAAAAATGTTGTAAAATTAGTGTGTAAAGGTTCCAAAGTTTTAAATATGTTGCTTGCTTTAATGGCAAAGTTTAAAGTTTAAGTTCTTGTTTTGGTGCATGAATATATCATGCACTAAAAAAACAAAAGAACAACAACTCTCCTGTGTTTTCCTCACCTGTTTTAATCAACAACATAAGATCAAATTACTTCAGTGGATTACATTGGAACTTGAGAAAGGGCTTTCGCAAAAAGTGAAAGGGTCTCACATCAAAGGAAATTAACTACCAACTAAAAAAAACGGGCTGCCAATGACTCTCAAACTCACTATTTTCTGCAAAACATACAAAAACTAAACTTCACTGACAGACAGCATTCACAGGGTGAATAAGGCCAAAAATTGGCAATTTTACTCCAAGAGCTGCTCTCTTCCCGCTCCCCCCCCACCCCCTTTTCTAACAAGGAAAAAACAAGGGCCTGAAATCAATTATCCTCTCCAGCCTAGTCGTTAGCTGCCCTTGGATAGACACAGATAATTAAGCTCAGCGCTTCTTTTAATATTACGGCCACTTAGCGATTCTGATTCTGACTGAGCTCTGGCCTGCGCTACACTCAAATCAGTCCCACTGGAGGCAATGGGCCACACTCATATGAGGTTCCATTAACTGGATCAGAACGCTTCAGTGGCAGCATGCAAATGGGGGCCAAAGGGCAAAGAGAGATGAAAAAAAGTGTGTGTGAGATAGAAAGAGACAAAAAAGAAATGTGCTAAGCATCAGTAAAACAGCACAGGGCTTTATCTTTGAGTATCTGTACTCGATATGCTTCCACAAGCTCCATGTATGATGGAAAATAAAGGGCGGGAACTAGTTGTGACGCCAGCTGGATTCGAAAGCAAATTTCTAAATTGCACAAGGGTCTTTGACTAACTGACAGATTTATCACTTTAAAAAGATTTATTTAAATGAAAAAATATATAAAAACAGGACATAATTTGTAGCTTTTCCTGTCCTAAATAAAAAAATACCCATGAAAAGGCCACACTGACAGGGCAAGGGAGAGAAAACCCCCCCACAAATACATACACATTATTTATTCTGTATTAAATTGGACGAGAAGGTAGATGATGTGATGATTCAGGCATTAAATGCCCTCTTGCTTCATATTATCAGTGCTCCTCATAATATGCTGTGCTCTGATTGGCTCTTGTCAGCCAGTTTAATGTCAATAGTAAATTGGAAGGCTTGTTAACCTAGTTGGGACATGATTACGGGCAATGGTAGGCAGTCATGTAAAAAATAATGTCTATTAGGCTAATCTAATCAAGAAGTCCTTTTACAGATGAATTAGAACGGGGAAGCCAATTATTTAAAACATTTGTGCAGCGCTTCCTGTCAGTAAAAGTGAAAAAGGCAAGGAAAGACAGCGACACCGAGAGCTGTTTAACATGCAGGCCATGAGTTGGCTCATTTCACCGGTCTTCTCGGAGTGAAGAGGTCAGAGGCTGACCATCACAGGATCAGCTAAGTTAATGCTGAAGAAATGGACCTCCGTAAACGCCTGACAGGAAACCGCTGGTGAACAGAAGAGAAGTAAATGACAGAAACAAGGTGTATTGTACATATTCAATGTAATTTTTCTTCTTTCCTTCCCCACAAAGAGAAAGTTCAGCGAGTAAGCGGTTCATGGGACATTAATAGCACATCGCTCTCCGTCTACGTCTGGATTTGTGGAAGAATGAAACCCAGCAGGTCTCCCCAACTCACCCCCCTCATCCTAGTCCCCGGGGCCCAATCTGATCTCAGCTTTGGGGACGCACACCTGCACCCCGGCCCAGATTAAGAGCCGGGTCTAATTTGAAATCTGTTAGCTCTGCCCTTTCAGAGACCGATATCTGGCCATAAAGAGGCTCTTTTTTAGCCACTTACTGCTGAATTATTATAGGCCAGGCATTGCTCATGATGACGCATGTGGCTACGGGAGTCAGGCGGTGTGTGGAGCTCAATATCTCAGGGGTAAGACCCCTTTAGAACAGACTACACTCATGTAGAACACAAAGTCTTCACTCAAAGTCTTTTTATAATGATGTCTAATGTGTAATAGAGGTATCGCAATATACTGTTATTGATGATAACCATGATATTTAAAAATGAAACATTGACACCATGTTAATGCTATACACATACAATAATACCAGAAAAAGTCCCACATGGCAGGTGAACGTACAGCATCTGAATGTCATAAAATAGATGACAGACAAAAAGCAAGACACTCAAATGCACACCTGGAAAAAGTTAGCTAGCGATTCATGGAGTTCTTGGTTTCCGTAAAAAAAGACAAGGTGCAGATTAACAGTAAGTGCAAAAGAAGCACCAAACGGTTTACCCAGCTTCATAATCCTGTAGATTTGTCACTTTGTTATCAATTGGTTAGTTAGCTATTTTTTAAACAGCTTTTTAAAATGTTACATTAGGTCTCAGTCGAATGGTTACCTAGTTATTACAGAATTTGATATAAAGTAGTTATTTTATTTTCTTCCTTTTCAAAATTTCCATAGATATTAATAATAGGAAAAGCAGTAAGCAAACCTGGAAGTTACCATCACATTCTTTTGATTTTTACCTTTGGCTTTTTGGATAATTGCAGAAAATAAGATAAAGCTTACAAATCGTACACAATTGTCTCATTGTGATTATCTTAATGGTTCGACGTTTACGCATTTTAAAGCTTAAAAGGATAGTTTATCCAAAAATGAAAAATCTGATTGAAATAAAAAAATAATTACTCACCTTTATGTTGTTCCAAACCCATAAGGGGTCTTTGAAACCAATTTAAGATATTTTTTATTCAAACAGAGCTCTCTGACCCTTCCATAGACAGCAAGGATCCTTACATGATCAAGGAACAGAAAGGTAGTAAGAACATCGTTAAAATAATCCATGTGACATCAATGTTTAACTGTAACTTTACAAAGCTACAAGAATACATTTGGTGTGCAAAGAATACTAAAATAATGACTTCATTCAACAATCTGTCTCCTCCGTGTCACCCTATATTTCAGAGAGGATCACACACATAAACAACATACGCTGTTCTATGTTGTTTCCGCGTACATACAGTACATTGTTTACCTTTGTGATGCTCAAAATGCTACTATAGGGTGATGCGGAGGAGATGAATTGTTGAATTAAGTCGTTATTTTTGTTAAGTATTCTCATAGCTTCATAAGGTTATGTTTCTGGGTCAGAGAGCTCTCGAAATGCATCGAAAAAATATATTCATTTGAGTCCAAAAGATGAATAAAGGTCTTAGAAGTTTGGACAGACATGAGGGTGAGTAATTAATAACCAAATAATTTTTTTTGTGGGGGGGTGAACTATCCCTTTAAAATCTCTTATCATAATTTCTTTTAGACTCAACAATCATGCAGTGAACTTCATGGAAAAGCCCTACTGTGTAAAAACCCTTTGTGCCATTACACCCAGATAACATGGGAAAACAAGTATATCAGTAACATAAACTTGGAACAAAGGGGTGTGTGAAACACGTACGCAATGTATTTCACACTTTAAGATACTCACGCTTGGTGACAGGCTGTGAAACGTCAGAGTGTTGCTGAGGGTCGGCAGTGTGAGATGCCAGCGAGCGCCACCCTCCCAATAAGTCACCACGAGGCGCAATTAGCAGAGCTGTCACTCCTACCCCGCCTGGGCCGCTAATACAGACCGGCATGGAGTGTGTGAGGCAGGCGAGTGGGGGCTCTGGTGTCCATGGCAGCACCACACTAATTAAAAAAATGAGACTGCAACACGGCCTAGCTGCCACCAAAGAGCACTCATGCCAAAACCTATCGCCTACAAGAGCGTGTGCGTCAATGTGTGTGTGGTCAAACAGTCCCAAAAATAAGCCCATAGCGGTGTCTTTGAGCGACCTCATAGACTTTTAAAAGCAGTGGAGGTGTGAATTTATCACAGGCAGTAAAAGGTTAATGGGTATGTTTAGAGATTCTCTCGGGCTCTATCATACACAACGTCAAAGCAGCCCATGAGGCAACAAGAAGAAACTTTCCCTTTGCTACAAAGTAAACGGTTAAATACAGAAAACAGGTTTTTATGGTTGAATAATCTTTTTTTTTTATTTTTGTTTGTAAAAACTACATCTTTTTATAGAAATCAGCCCTATTAAGCAATAAGAATAAATAAAAAATGCAGGCATTTAAGGATGCAACAATATTAACATTTATTAGATGATAACTTCTAAATCAAACAACAGATAAATAGCCAATTAGAACTAAAAAACTAAAAACTAAAATCAATTGTAGTAAATGCTACAATCAATTTGAGACATCTGGGTCAATCCATTTTAAGTGGTCCAATGGAGGTTGCTTGACCATTTGCATTCTTTCTTTGAACAAGGAAATAAAATAATATCGGCGGATATGATAAACAATATGGCACTGATGTATTTGCGCATCTATAGTCAAATTTATTTCTGTCAGTCTATAGCGCTTTCAACTTTTCCTGTGTGAATGGCCTCTAAGAATGGCATTTTTCTACTATTATTTTTGAGAATTTTGGCAATCGTGAGATAACATGCTAGTGTTTACAATCATACAGCTGCATCCTTGTAGGGTAGGATTTTGAAAATAGAGGTCCAAATCAGTAAATGATTAAGAACGGCTAATCATTTCATTCATTCAACTTTTGACATTCTTTCAAAAGACAATGAACACAGGAAGAAGCTGGAAGAAAAAAACGAGGTTGACGAGGCTAAATGCTAAACAAAACCATACAGACACAGCTTGGTCAAGAAGAAAAAGAGAGGTGTCGTGTCGGATTCAGGTGGGCTGCGAGTGTGATCAGTCTCAAAAATAATTCCAGCCTGCGGAACGAGGGTTGATACATGCGGAGACAGAGGTGTGGAAGACAGCGTCTCTCTTCCTCCTTACCTCCAGCTCGCACCCCCCAAACAGACCCCTAATTGAAAGACGAGAGTAGCCCAGACCTTGACAGGCGGGAGGTCAGTCTAATTGCTGCTGGCCATATTTAACATTAAGATAATCAGCCCATTAATTACCCTTTGGATCATTAAATCAGTCGCTTGCAAAATGAAATTTCGAGCTCTATTACTCACTTGAGAGACCACGAGGGAGGGTTTTCATTTATCAGCCACCAATCCTGGATGCAGAGCGCACACACCAATGCCTGAGCTGTTCACCAGGACACAAGCTCGCTGAATATCAGCATTTAGCGTCAAGACAACACTTCAGAGTCTCAATGCTGAGACACGCTAATCGAAAAGACCATAAATTTCATACACAACCAACACAAGTCGAGTCGAAAACTCAATATTTTCAGAGATATATGAATTAGATTAGATTACAATTTAAATGTTCACACATTTATTAAGGTCAAATGTGATCTTATCAAATCAGAATGAAGCCAGTTGGATGGATACAAGCTTAATCAATTCAACTGCCCAGTTAAAGACGGGAAGACAAAAATACACACAACAGAGCACTGACAAAATTGAACCCCTTGCGTCTTGAACCCCTAGAGTTTTTTGAGGGAATTCAGGGTTAATAGGAATCTGATAGAAAAAATGAGTAAATAATAATATTTATTATTATTATACATTTATTTATATATTTATAATAGACATATAAAAATAGACAACATTGATCAAAAATGTAAAATTAAACTTTCTTAATCTATAATATTAGTATTAGTCGCATGATTGTTCATAAAGCAGTCTTTTAGCTTGATTTGGTGCTCAAAAACCATTTATCATTTTGTTATCAACAAAGAAAATATTCGTAAAAAAAGTTTTTTTTTAGCCTGATTCCATCTGATCGCCTTTTTACCAATACATTGGTATGTGCAATGACAGCATCACTAAAAAATGATATCACAAAAAAAATTGCCTTTGAGTATTATAGGGCTGCAACAACTAATCGATAAAATCGATAATTATCGATAATTAAATTCGTTGTCAACGAATGCCGTTATCG
>JAUMHR010000050.1:5564607-5594529 GCA_032361145.1 Enteromius fasciolatus
CTCTCATTTCCCATGATTCCATTCTTCCATGACCACATGGTGGCACCATAGAGAGAATTAAGTGGAACAGATGGTCTCTCAAAACTCTCAAATGCTACTGTCATGGTAGAGATGGTGCATCAGATCAGTTGGTTTTGCTACAATTCCCAGATTTAAAACTGAACATCAAATGGCAATCCAACAGAGTAAGTTGTAAAAAAAAAATAAATAAAAAAATAAAATCAAACATTCTGCTGCTATGAAAATAGACCCGCAACATTATTGTGCACTTTTACACTACCATTCAAAAGTTTGGGGTTGGTAAAATGGAAGTCTCTTATCCTCACCAGTTATGAAATAATATTATAATTAAAAATTTCTGCTTTCTTTGTCAACATATTTTTAAAGAATAATTTATTACTTGCAAAGTTGAATTTCTCAGCAGCCATTCTTAAGCCCAGTCTTAAGCATCACATGATCCTGATTCTCAATGCTGTTGTGGAAACGGGATTTTTAGTATTTATTGATGAAACGCTTTTTTTTTAATATACATTTTTTGAAATATTAACGTTATACACATCTTTACTGCCACTTTTGATGATGTCATTTATGCTGAACAAAATAATTAATTTCTTGAAAAAAATTTCTGACCCTAAAAACAGCATATGTGCATAGTTTAATGCTAACGTTTAATTTATATTATAAAATTTGATACACAAAACATTGCAGTTGTTTATAGTACAAGCCATCCCTGTATTTAATTTAGTTTTGGCTTTGCTTGATTTTAATGGAACCCGTTTGTTTGTATTATTTAACAGAATTTAAACCAAAAAACTGCCTATACTTTATATTTATTTGACTATGTTATCTATGCATTGTAAAGAGAAAATATGTGTATTCATTCAAAAGCACTGCTTATACATGATTCATTCTGTCAATCCTATGAGTAAAAGATTTCCTTACCACTGTTTTTTTTTCTTCTGTCCAGTATCAGATCTGTGACCCCCAAGATGAGAACCACCGAATGCATAAATATATGGTATTTAATGCTGCTTGAAATATGCTGATGAAATTACATTCTGATACACACTGCTTATGACACACTGATGTGTATACATACACGCACACACATACTCTTCCCTCACTGACAATATATTGGCCCCCTTTGCGAGAGGATCAATAAGGGTGATTGGGAACATTTTAAACAAGCACTGATCCTCGGCTCTCAAGGGGCCGCGGCCACCCACACAAGCCCAGTCGAATTAATCACACACTCTCTGAGCTGACACACACTCATCCATCATTCCTCTCTCACACACACATTCACAGACGACCTTACAACACTTCAGAACTGTATTCTCACCCTGTCAAGAGGTTATGAACTACTTACTGGAACTACCATTCACACCAAGCACTACATTTACAAATTGCTTAATAGGTCAATTCATTTGTTAAATTTTTTTTTTTATCTTTTGATAAATATTTAAATAATACTTTTCTATTTTTTGTTGAAAAGTTGAATTTTCAGCATCATTGCTTCATTCAGAAATCATTCTAATATGCAGATTTTTTGGCAACGTTTATTTTTAATTCCTTTAATTTAATACATCCTTGCTGAATAATACTTTTAATAAAAATAAAAAGTGCTGATCCCAAACATTTTAACGGTAGTGTGTTACTGTGACCGAATGATAAAATAAATACAAATCTATCTATTGTGTCAGAATTGAGGCTGCTGTGATGAGTGGATTCTGCGTGTGTGAGAGTGACAGACGGGGTTTAACCGGCTTGTCTGTGTGAGTGTGTAATAATCACTCAGCATATTTCTCTTGCTCCATACAGGCCTGTCAGCTGCCTGATCCATACTGACGGCAGGAAACATATTGCACATCTGCTGCTCACAAGCATCTGTTCCACTGCACCGTCACAGCAGACACAACTTTACTGCATGACCGTGTGCTCGCTTGAGTTTGTGTGTGAGACAGCAGCAGTGTATGCAGCTTCCAGTGTTTGTATTCGTGCTGGTATAAAGGAAGGTTCTTCGATTGTAATTGCATATTTACTGCAGCACCATTCAAAAGGCTTTTAGCCATTTGCCACTTTTCTAATAAATTACATTAGAAATTAAAACTATATTAGTCTCGCAGTATAAGTGAAGTGAATTAGACAGCAATAACGTCAAGATAAAAACCAGTCACTGTTCTTGTCTGAATAGCTTTAACAGCTTTAATAATTCCTCTACTGCAAAGTTTTTGCTGTTTAATTGCATTTTGTGTCACCGATTTTTGCCTTAGGTATTGCTTGTTTGAATTATATATTAATATAATGATTAACTGTCAAACTACCTACATTAATAAGTTCAATAGTCAAAATAGATTTGTAAACGCAAAATACATTGATTTTTGACCTACTGAAACGCTGGCATCATATGAATACTAACTTGGTTAGTAACCTAAAAATGCAGTATCATAGATCTCACCTGTATTTGTTTTTGGTTTAAACAGGTTTTAAATATACAATTTTCCTGAGTGGACTTTTGTACAATATTGTTTTACCCTGTAAAACATCATATAACATTGCAATTAGATAAGAGAATGTTAAAGATTGCTTTTGAGAACCAATGCATTACAGCGGGTTTTAGGAACATGGCTGAATTCATAGACCAGAGGTCACCAAGTTCAGTCCTGGAGGGCCGGTGTGCTGCAGATTTTAGCTCCAACTCTAATCAAACACACCTGAAGCTGCTAATCAAGCTCTTACTAGGTATACTTGAAACTTCAAGGCAGGTGTTGAGGCAAGTTGGAGCTAGGACACTGGCCCTCCAGGACTGAACTTGGTGACCCCTGTCATAGACCAAGAGATGATCAGCAGAGATCTGACCAGATCTGACAGAGAAGAGGAGACTACAAGATGGAGTGGGACAGTGGCTCTAAGTACCTTCTGCAGTTCCAGAGAAGCCGTCCACCTTGAAGTTGCTTGTACTCTTCTTCCTCCTGTGTTTTTTGCGGTTGGCGTGAGGCGATGGAGGCGGGTCCATCTTAGGACTGGTGGTACTGGATATGCTTGGACTGGAGCACACAGAATCTCCCAGACCGGTATCTGGACACAAAGAGAGAGAGATAGATGGAAACATTCAGCTCTGTTCTACCGTATGCATATAGAGCATTCTGCGGTGTCTGCTCTGGTTTAAATGATCGTTCATGTGAGGGCCAGTTCTGACTGGCGTTTGGCTGGATTCTCCGGCTCAGGCTATCAGAAGGCTGCTTCACTTCTCATAAGCGGCACTGACAGCTGTGACTAGCGGCAGAATAAAATAACATTCAGTTCACATCAATATCAGGCAGAGTGAAAGCGCTGATGTGGGGAGGGGGCTGGGGGGATGTTCAGGCTGGCACTGAGCATGCTCCCAGCGCCGTGCATCAGCAGACAGCCCCAAGGACGGCCGTAACTTATTTTACAATCGTTTAGTCTCAGCTCAAGTGGAAAACGTGACAACTTATCTCTGCTGACAAGATGCCATCCCAAAGTGAACAATTAACCACCTCGTTCTAACAGCCCCTTTGTCCGAGCTCTCTCTCTCTCACACACACCTCAACGTCAAATACACCTTTTCCCTCTCCCTCATATTCTCCATCCTTGTCTTCTCAAGCTCAGTGCTTTCTCCAAAAATCATTAATTCGTCTGCTATAATTCTGGCAGACATTCAGTCACGGCCAGTTTGTTTTTAGGTTTTGTTTTAAAGAATAACTAGTTACTTCGGAGAAGAGGAGGAGGAACTCATCCATTATCATGGAATAATTCACTTCAAGGCAAAGGCTTAAATGTCAGTCATCTTTTCTGGAGAACTATACAAACTAAAACAAACTAGTGATAATTGTGGGTGGTTGCCAGGTCATTGTAAAAAAAACATGACCTATTATTTTTGCATTAAAAATGCAATTCATATGAACAATGACTTGAACACACCTGATTTCTGATGAGTGTGTTTTAAACTTCAGAACTAAAATTCACGTTACTATTTTTTTTGGAGGGAAAAAAAAAATGTCAGGGTGATTCAACCTATATTCTTTTGCACCTTAAATATATATATATATAACAGTTAATTGAATATACTTGCATGCATTCACAAATTAAATCAAAAGATATAATTATATATTTAAAAAAGATTTATTTCAAATAAAGGAAGTTCATCAAAGCATTCTGTTCATTAAACAAAGGCTCAATAGTCATACTGTCAAGGAACACCAAAGACGAAGATCCTGAAGGTGAGTAGAATTTAATAAACAGGATCTTGACAGGATACGAATAACACATGAAGGTTTGACACTTAAAGACCAGACACCAAGACTAGGACACAGGGACTATAAATACACATACAGACGAGGCCGAACTAAACGGGGAACACGGCTGGACACTAATTAACATAATCAACTAAACTAGGACAGGAACCACCAAATAAGGGCAAGGAAGACACAAGGGAAGCAAAAACACAAAGTACACTAAACACAGAGTACTAGTATGATATCAGAAAAATCATACAGTATGACACTGAAGACTGGCTGATGAAAATCATTCCATTTTAAATATATAAAATAAGCAACCGTAATTTCTCTTGGTGTGTATATAATAGGCTTCTTTCAAAAAAAAAAAAAAGTTCATTAATCAACAAGTTGGGTGACATGACATCAGGGTGGCCAGAAACTTATCTTAAGGCAGGTCAAACCAAAAGTATGTGCCTCAGGGCACCTAAACACAGCAGTGGTAATCAAAGAGACACTCATTACTTCTGCTGTTTGTCTCTCATTATTAAACAAAAGAGAGGGAGGATCAAGAATAGCCACAGAGGAAGAGACAGAGGGGATATTTATATGTGCAACTGTCTGCTTGGAGCTAAGGATGCTCCAGGTAAAGAGACAGGGATGTCACTGCTTTTCCCATGCCCTCAAGACAACATGGAGTGAGTTAAAAAGGCACAGAGAGCCCGATCACTGGAGGGGATCTTATCTCCTTTAAATGGACTTGGCTTTGTTTCCTCTGGAATAAAAGAGCTCATTACTGAGGCTGTGTTTCTCAAATGGCAGCCATGTCCAGTCAGAACGAGTGTGCTCTGATGTGATCCAACTCATCCAGACGGCACACAGCCAAGTGTCAACTACTGTAGCTCTTTTCAACTTTGACCCTCTTACAATTACACTTTAAAGGCATCTGTAGTTTTAAATGATCTCAGTTCAAACCAGCTCATTTTATTTTATACAAAAAGCTCAAGCATGTAAGTTTAAGTTCAACTAAATTACAAAAAAAAAATTCCATCATGTAGATTTTTAGAAACGTGACATAAATATATTACTTAAAAATTATTATTAATATTAATTTAAAAAAATTACCTCGAATCATGTCTTTGTGGCACTTTCTGGTGATTAAACATCAATCCAATACTTCTTTACTTGCAAAATGCACTTATTTTGTGAGAAATTCTGACTCTTATGATTTTTTTTAAATAAAGAATCCCAAAACTAATAAGAAAAAAATATTGGGTTTCATTCAGCTATTAAGAAAATAAAATGTAACTTCCTGGCTAGAGACAAAACAAAGCAAAAGCCTAAACAAAAGGTTAAGGGTTAGTCAACACAGCCTCTCCCTCACAGCGCAAAGCGGGGAACGTCAGTTAATTACTTTGCTACCACTTATCGCTCTTCACTTCTCTCAGAAAAAAGACAGGATCTCATTCCCATCAGCTCCTGGCGGCAAGAGGTGACAAGCAATCAGCGTCCGACACTACCGTCATCCAGCCATCAGATCCAGTCAGGTCGTGGACAGACACATCATTAGGCCAGCAGAAAGGTTATTTTTAAGAGATTCCTGGGGGGGCGGGGAAGCATACAAGTACTCACACAACCTCTTAAAACAGCCCTCCGGAGCTCCGCAAGTGTCCGAACAACCATCCTGAACATCACTGAAGCAGCTGAAGTCACTGATACACACAGTGATACATACACACAATTCCTTATATGCTTCCTTTTTTTAAAGAGAGGGTATCTATCAACAAACACTAACATTTGTATCTTTATTAAATTTTCTTTACATAATGTGTGTGTAGTACTGTCTATTTTTATCATGTATATATTATATATTTAAGAAAAATGTTGTTTATATATTATAAATATTTCCCAGTTTTCACCATTTTGTCTATTGTTGTCCAGCACCAACTTCTCAGCATACTCTTCCAAAACGTTTCAGGACAGATTATTTTGTTTACTGTTCACATAATATAATGTCATTCGTTCATTCATAAATGTAGTTTTTTTTTTGGCATACTAGATTTTTTATTCTTCAGCAAACAGTATTCTGAGCTCAGGAAGGCACTATAAAGCGGGTTTAAGGGTGACATAACATATTGTAACAACTAACATTTACTGTTGTACTGCTGTACTGTTAAAGTCATGGAGTCTGTGGCTCAGCTGTGTGCGAGTAGTGTCCTGCTGCGGTTGCAGCCAGGAGCCCGTTTAAGTGTTTCACAGCTTTAATTGTTATCAGGGGTAAACAGAGTCAACTACAGGCAGGGGTCAAACAACAGGCCTAAAACTAGTCACACCATGTCACTGCAGTTCATCAGCACACATAAAAACATCGTGTCTGACAGCTGTCAGTCCAATAGCGTGTATGCCAATTTACCCCCGTGGATGTTTAGACATGAAAAATGTAATAAAAATAGCCAAAGTATGAAATTCTCTGACAACAGAAAGGTGACAGACTGATAAACATCATGCTCCAAACATTTCTCTTCTGCTAACAGTCGACAGATGAGGTTCTCCTGAGTGGCCATTACCTTGATAAACAGTTAAAGCAGCATTAGAGCTTGACACAAGGATCAATGAAAGGTGGAGTTGGTGTTATGTGTGTGTTTACGACTATAGGATAACAAATCACTGTTTAAGGATCTGTTTTCAGTTCTGAAGAAAAACCTTCAAGACTACGACAATGCATATGAGCATTGTCCCCCCACCCCCACCCCCACCCCCACAGCAGTTCGAGGAGCTACATGTGGTAATGTGTCCTACACTTACCAGTGCTGATTCCTGAGTTGGCGATGACTGTGGCATCACTCCATTGGTCAGCGCTGGACACTGAATATGAGCGTTGATGCATCCCATCCGGTCGACTGTTAAACGATACCAGACTGATGCCACTCGCCATCTGAGACGCAGAAGAACTACTGGTCACAGAGCCTGAAAGACACAAGTATGAAAATGAACGCACTATTAATATAATATATTCAATGCACCAAAATTCATGATTTGTTCTTGTTGTCTGTAATGCATTATACTTTGTGTTTATATTATAGTGTACATTTAGTGTATTTTTTTTTTTTTTTTGGCAAACCTTTGAGTTGTTATAATTAATTTATTTATTTTTACAAAAATATTGTAACAATATTGTAACAATCTGATGTAACAATCAGCCAATATTATAATTTGTTGTTTAGCAGTATTGGTCAGTTATTTAATATTGCATGGCCAAAATTATAGATTACCTTTGTAATCATAAAGTTTATATTTAAAAATGATGAATAATTCAGCAAGGGAATATTTCTGTCACGTCAAGCTTGAATTAAATGTGATTATTTATGATTTATTATTTATGATTTTTTTAAGCTTACAATTATGGTTACCTGTATAAAAAATATTTAAAAAAATGTATTCTAAAAGTGGATGATTTTGAAAGTTTAATATCAGTGCTTCCCTAATTTTTGGACTTCTAGGTAACAAGCACTCATGCACACAACTTCTTGATTTGTTGTCCATAAATAGTGACATCAGACTACTTGAAGTTTAATTATTATCACCACCGTAAGTCATCATTAAACTGCGGGAGAGGTCTGCCTGACTCACGTGGAAATTAAAGTGGACATCATAGGAAGTTGCATCTAATCGCACTAATAAGATTTCACAAAAAGAAAAAAAGAGGCGGGAGGGGTATGATATGACACACACATACAGACTCAGACACAATCAAACATAAGGCTTCTGGGCTTTTGAAAAGAGCAAATCTAAACAGTTTGTCCAATGGCTGTTATCAAAATGTAAATAACACTGATTTGATGATACGGTTTGCTCTAGCTAGAGTCACACACGAAATACTCAAACAAAAGAAGGATCAGTAAATACTTCATTTTCTGGTTTTTAATATGTTGTTGTTGCAAAAAGGTGTACCCACGGGCCTCCACTGGCCCGTTGCAAACCCGACTGAATGAAATGTCACGACTCAATTTAATCTCCATTGTAGTGGATAAATCAGACGGCGGCACCTTTGGGTAAATGGCAAAAGCTGATCATACTTCAGGAGAGACCTGATAAACTAAATTTTTACATCAGTGGTCGTCTGCAGGAAAATAAACACTATGTATGTATGAGGGCAGAAAAGGGTCTACGCACACACATGCACACACACAGCACAAGAACAGCAGTGTGTGAAGATATGCTCTAATGAATTCGGTGCATAATTGCAGCTCTCGCAAAAAGAGATGTTAAAGGAATAAAAGGTGCATGTGATCATGAAGCTGACCCAGCCCTACAGTCAAATACTTGACTTACAAAAGCTTGACTGCTGTACCACTGTGAATTATCTCTCTTTTCTCCTCTACCGCTCCCTCCTTCCTTCCCTCATTCTCTCTCTCTCTCCCTCTCATTAGTGCTCATTTCGGACTTGCCTGACTGGAGAACGAGCGCTGATTGCATTAATATTCATGACAATAATTAGTACATGTATTATGGGTCACTGAATATTCATGCTATTAGTTTGGTCCTCCTGGTGCTTTGTGTGTGTGTGGATGTGCTTGAGAAGGGTCTTTAACACTCCTTGGGGGGCTTAAGGATTGTTGATCCAATGAGTGTTACACGAATAACTAAACAATAACTTAATTGTTTACTTCTGTACTAATGAAGGCCGCTTCCTAGGCCTATTACATTGACATTAACACGCTCTCGTATTACATTTGTTTTCTTGGAAAGCACTTGATAAAACAATGCAAGTAAATGTTTTAACACGCATTAACTATTATAATAATTATTTTAATTTATACTAAGTCAAACATATTTTATTATCCACTTATTTTCCAAACTATGAATCTAATGTGGTTTCTGAAGCCAAAGGTAGGGGAAATACCCTGGATGTATGAACGGTATGTATTTAAATATACATAAAAAGGAAAAATTATATATATATATATACACACATCATTATAATTTATTCAATCATTTTAAAATAATTATAAAACAAAAAAAAAATGTTTTAGTGATAGATGGTCAGCATGTATTTTATTATATATATTTATATGAAAGAAAAAAACGATCACATTACCTGGTGTCTGTCCAAGTTGCAGGTTGCTCATGTCCTTGGTTAGCCCATTGGTTTTGGGACTGGGGGCCGCACATGTGGAGATGGCCCTGGGGGGCCTCTTCCCTGGAACCTTCACTGTAGTCCGCAGCAGGTCGATCTCCTTCCCATGAACATTCTGCATATAATCCTTCAGTAAAAATGACAAAAGGATTACTACAACAGCAGTTAGACACTTCGGATGAAAAGTGTCTACTAAATTTATTTTGTCAGCACACAGTTAATTCTGCCCACCCTCCGGAGGTGAAGGAATCAATATTAATGTATTTGATATTCATGATGAAGTGCACTTTGTATGCAGAAAACCACCCTTTCAGAACACATGTAAAATCTTCCCGCGAGCTTCTTTTTCCTTTTCTGCGGATCACAGCATGCCATCGCAGCATGTGTTTGGATTCTGACTGCGTTGTCTGGATTTGCGCGTGGCTTTGCTTGCGTTGATGATGAAAGTTACTCAATGCTAATAGGGATGCAATTACCAGCCGCAAGCTGTTGGCCCGCCACTCCTAAAGGGCTCTCCTGTGGCTTGTTAAACCGTGTTGAGAGCTCTTGGCTTTGAATTGCCCTTTTGTTGGCCTCTAGTGAGGAATGGACACGTTATACTCTTGCTGTAAATTGCTCGGTGCTGCACACATACACAGAGATTCTCAGGTCTTTGTGTTATTTGATTGGCACTCAGCTGATGTATGGCAGTTCTGGGTGGTACGCTCTCACTCTCAAAGCCTTGCCCCTGCTCATTAAGGCGAAGGACTCCACGATGCTGCTCTATTGAAGAACATATGTTATTGCGTTCCATGTATGACATACACTCCGGGGACTGGTCCATATGTAACTCTTGATTTAAAATAAAGCACGAGCAAGCCACTTGAGGGATTTAGTTAAGGGAGTCGAGTGCTCAAATGAGAACGGTTGATGAAAAGATCATCATCTGGCCACTTCAGGGGCAGATGTGCATTTAAAATTGATGCCCCACATCGATGAATCTACTGTATCAAACTGCACCGCTCTAAAAGCATAATCACGTAACGTTTAGCAAAACTGCAAGTTTAATCGACACACAATAGTTATGTGCCAAAAAAAAAGAATATATGAAGTTGTGGCGTGGTTGTGATGGATGTGTACATGGATGAGTTATTTGAGATTTTTTTTCCTCACTAATTAGGTTGCATCTATTGCCATCCTCTTAATCAGCTGCATTAATGTGATTTCTTTTTCACATAGTTGAGCAATTAAGAGCCCTGATTGAGTTTCATTCTATTAGCCTCCGCAAACACTTTAATTGATGCCTGTGTAGCAGACACCTGCTGATGAGAGGAACCTGTTCACAGCCAAAGGGAGGAGGGGGGCCGTATATGATGACGCACATTTCCTCTTATTCACCCAGATGAGCTGGCTGGACTAAAATTTGTTAACGTGTAAGGAATACATCTAACCAAGTGACGGGTTCAGAAAAAAAAAATAAAAATAAAAATTTAAATACAAATTACATACACGGTTTATATTTAAACAGCATTTTCAAGCCTTAAAAACATCCTGGACAAATAAAAATCAAGTGGTTGGGTGGAGAAAAAACCATGATGAGACAAGCGACTATTACTTGTGTTCAAAAGATGAATGAAGTGATTGAAGGTGAGTAAATGACAATAATGACTATTTTAATTTTTGAGTAAAGCATCCCTTTAATAAGTAACTTATTATATAGTATATATAACTATAATATATAGAACAGCAGCAACAACATTTTAGACTTTTAATTATATTGGTCTACATCTTATTTATACCAATAAGCTTATTAAGGCCTATACTCAAATCGTTGATGACTGACGATGGTTATACATAAATACTTGGTTAAAGTGCAAAAACATTCAAATTTAAGTTCAAATTCCATAACAAGCTTAAAGGGGAGGTTTCCCAGACAGTTATTAGATTAAGCCAAGACTAGGTCTTTGTTAATTTAGCACATTTAAGTAGTTTTTAGAAACATGTCTTACAAAAAAGCATTACCTGGGAGCATTTTAAGACCAAACAATGGCAGTTAATGTATTTTAAGGTACGTCAGTGCAAGCTTTTTCCATTTTAGACAGCTCTTAACATTTATTTTAATCTAGGACTAGTCTTAAACTCCAAAAAGTTACAATTTAGTCAAGTTTAGCTTAGCTGTAAAACTGTCATTTTAATGTGGCATTTACATCAAATAAGCTATTTTTGATGTATCTTTGATATCTAAAAAAAAGACAACTTGGAATTTGCTCGCCTGATTTAATGAAAAATATCCTTTCAATTATTCCATTGGACATCAAGCACACTTGGATTTTCTTGTTTCCAAGTCTATCTCGCTTCATGCTGTTTATTTTTTCAAATCACTTCTAATCACTTCTTGCACCCTGTATTCTAGAAATGTCTAGAATAACATAATATTATATATTAGTCAACAATTAAGGTGGATTAAAACCTTTTATCAAAGTTGTCCTAAAGCCTCAAACCAAAATGTATTCTTGTCTTCGGACAAATTTAACTTTTTTTTTATCCACATTAAATGCTGACTACTGTAGACCTCACATATTATTTCATGTTTTTGTTTATATATTGTTTTTGAATGCTAGAGCTCATCTTACCCATCATTTTACCTTCTTGTCTTGTCATTTATTGGCTATAGAGATCTATAGTTTCTATCTTGTTCATTTAAACCACAAAACTAAGTGCAAGGTCTGACTACTTGCTACCCATGTCTTCATCCTTTCGTCCGATACAGTATCTTTCATCTGCATCCCCTATGAGGTGTTCGCAAAATCACTTCGGGATTGGTTAGCGCTAACAATACCAGAGAGGGAAAATAACCAATAAAAGACGTCCATTTCCATTGGTGTGTGGGCAAACAGGTCGTCTGAGTTGGTGATTATGACAAGCCATTACAGCGTTATATTACACATCAACAGCATCAGCCGCGTGCAAACAGATGAGTCGGTAATTAAGGACAAGATCGTGTCATCAGACACCATGCTTACTGAGGCGGACACAATAATCTGTTAAACATCAGTGAAAAGGACATAAGAAAAAAACAGGATGTTACAGTGATGGGTGAACTGAGAATAACAACAACATTAACAGGGCAGGACCAATAAGGTGAGGAGAAAGGCAAATAAAATACACATGTACTGGCGGTGTGTGTGTGTGTTGGTACTCACATGCAGACTAGGATGATACGTGAGGACTCCGTTGTCACAAAGCGTGACGTATTTTTTCTTCCACTCTTTGTTCAGTGACTTGCCACTTCTTTTCAGCAACATGCCCTGATACACAAAAACAGAAATGCAAAGTTTTAATCTCATTACTAAATATTAACAGTATTCCACAACATAGCATCCGGGATTGAAAAAGGGCTAAAAATGTCCATGGTTCATAAAGTATCACCCAATTTTCACACTTACAAACAATTATTTTGTACTCAAGTGGACACTTTGAGGAGAGTGAAAGAAAAGAAAAAAGAAACTGCACTGTGAGCTACACATGCAAATTCCGCTTGGAGTGTTAGAGCGCATTAATACTATGACACGAGCACTAACCTTCCTCTCCTACGCACATCAGTGGCGGCTGACTGCCCGTTTAAGGGTCCGGCCGCCCACACCTCATTTCAGCCAAATTCATTAGGCAAGAAGGGAATAAAACTGTCCGCTGATTAGCAATTATGCTGCTGCGGCGCCGTGTCACTTCGCTGGACTTGTTAAACATTAATGCGCAGACAGGACGGATAATAATAGATTTCTTGCTCTGGCTGCCACGAAGCGTGCAACACCAGAGCCGACAAGTTTCTGTCACTCACTGGCTACTTATCTACTTGTTTTTCTTTCAGTCACTCCGCAGAATTTTCATAAAAAAATAAAAAATAAAAATGCCACGATCCCTAACTGTCACACACCGTTAAACTGGCCTAATTATGTGGTAATTGGTATCTAAACACAGTCTGCAAGAAAAAAACAGGCTAAAATGATGTAGCAGAAGGAGTGACAGTGAAGTGCATTTGAAAATTTCGTTTGCTGATGCTAAGAACTTGTAAATAATAACCTTCACTTGTAAATGTCAGTCTTTTACTTTTTTTCACAGCATATATCAGAAATTTAAATATACATTAAAATATAATTTTTTTTTTAGATGTAATACGTTTTAAAAAGAATGTTTAATAATAAAACGTATTTCTAAACACACACACTCTAACTCTGATCCTCTAACTCTAGCAGTCTATTCAAACTCTATTCTTTGTCCCTTTTAGTCTTGCACTCTACTCATTTACTGCTTGTTTTTCTTATTTAAAAAAATGCATTTATTTTAGATCATGTGCTCTTGTATGAATTTTACATTATTTTATTTCATATATGCTGTGGAACTGTTCTGAGATTAGCCCTCAAGTGACACATACTGTATTTGTTTGTTTTAAGATGAGCTGGGTTTTAGGTAATCATGCCTGTAACTGTTCTGAGATCAGTCTGGCCCTGGGTGATGGAGATATACGTGTGGGAGGATGTTCCCTTTAGGTCAGTTTGCATGCCTGTACACCCTAGACCCAGTGTTTAAGACAAGAGATGAGTGCTTCCTGGGTGAAATAACAACAGGCTCTCCTGCTGAGTGGTAAACACAAGTTGACGAGCTTTTTAATTTCCTAACAACAGTGCTGCCGCTAGCGGCCCATCTGTCACATAGGGTGAATATCCATTACTTCATTAACTAAGACTGAGATGTGTGTGTGTGTGTGTGTGTGTGAGAGAGAGAGAGAGAGAGAGAGAGAGAGAGAGAAAAAAAGAGCAAACATGAAAGAGGGAAAAAGAAAGGAAGGAAGGAATGGACAGATTGAGAGAGAAAAAGAAGATGATCTTTTAATGATGGTGTAAGTGTGGGGTCTCTTCCAGGCATGTTGTGTTGGGCAGGTAGCTGCCTCGCTTGCTTTGGATCTAGGTATATTAATTTTACACATCCATCGGGGAGATGACAAGCGATCATTCAGCAGGAGAAGCTAATTGAACACCACGTCACTTCTCTGATGGGAGTAATCGCTCATTATTTAAGGCCCAGGCTGGTGACACCCTGCTTGCCTCTATTTTACCCTCCCCTGGTTGACAACCTGAAGGTCTTGTAATGTTGCAAACAGGGGCCAAAAAATTAATTCTCACACAGACATAACTACAGCACCTGTGGACTGTGAGCATCAATAATACAGTGGTTAAATCGTTCAAAAAAGCGCAACACACTAAAAAACACAAACAATTAAGAAAGTCGTTACAAAGCCTTGTCTGAAAGTTTAAAATAACACATTTTTGAAGTTTGAAGGTTTTTACATACAAAAAAAAACTGTCTAACCTTATTAGACTACTTCAGACTGTATAAAAAAAAAAATACATAAAACTTAGACCTTTAAAAACACTCTAGCATCATGATTTAGCATGTCGAATGATATTAGCCTGTTCTCAACGTTTTAACATTTCTCGCATGTTTAACAAAGTTGCTAACTTGCAAGAAACATTTCACTAGCATGATTAAACTGCTAACAAACAACCTGTTTTGTTGCGTTGTAACACATTGTTAACTTGTTCCTAGCATGTTTTAGCATGTTGCTAACATGTTTTTCATGCTAGCATGGTTTAGTATATTGCTAGCATGTTTCTAATTTGTTTTACTAGCAAAGCTGAGTATTATGTTAACATGTTTGCAGGCACGACTAACACGTTAAAGCATATTACTACCCTTAAAAACAAATAACCATTCTTGTACAACTATTTAAACCAGAAAACCTGGATACTACAGTTAAACCATAGTAACTACACAATAACCATGGTTTTGCTACACTAACCAAAGTTTAACCACGGTACTTGTAGTAAAACTGTGGTTATACAAATGGTAATCAATATGCCAAAATAAAAACATGGTTACCACACATTTACTATAATAAAACTATGGTTCATTTTTCATTTTCGTAAGTCTAGCATGTCCTATGCTAGTATCTAAAGTTTGTTAGACTCAGATCAGTCCAAGTTGGGTGGTCACAGCTTTAACACTTTAGAAGACTCAGAAGAAGCAGCATTAGATAAAACAGTAGATCAGTATATGTCGGCTTTGTCAAGTCAACATAAGAAACAAAAAAGGACATTTATATTCTCATTTTCTTGAAGGAGAGAGCCGGAACAGGATAAGCGTCAATTACAAATAAACTTCCCAAACAAACAAAAGCCTCTAATCTGTGCACTCTTCCATTAAAAGATGTGCCGATGTGCTCTTATCAGTGCGTTACCCTCTTCTTTCAGCTCTTCTCAAACAAAGGGAGAGGTTAACCAGGAGATGAATGCAGACTGTGGCATGGGTGTGGAGAGAGTCAGTATGGTGGACAGGATCCGTCTCCTATGAACCCGCACCGGACAGCCGCTTAACAAAAGGTTGGGTGTTTGCCCACGCTGGCCTTATTGTTCTTGGGCGCTCCAGAGAGAAGGGTGCTAAATTAAGTGTGTCATCCCAACACTGGCTCGCCTCCGGCCCTGTCACTGTGAGTGACTGTGTACGTGTGTGTGTACGAGGGAAGTGGGGCCACGTGAGTGACATGGCGTGAAAGCTGGGGGTCTTATATCGCTACGGCCATCTGATCTGGCCGGTGCAGGCAGTGTGAGGACACACCTACCCCAAAAAAAACATTTATCATTTAACGACAGGCAGCTTTTGCACACATTCTCTCACGCTGAAAAACACACCTGAATCAGACCGTTTACTGCACGTTGTTATTTTCCTATAGCGTCTAACGAACCGGAAGCCTCATTCACAGGCTTACTTCCGCGTTCAGAAAAAAGGTGTATATAAAATCAAATGGAAAGAAGTTATTTTCCCAAATCTATGTCTTCGTAACTACACACATGTCCATGTTAAATAATGCTCAGGAGCCCAAGTTCGATGAACAGACAGTAAAGACGGTAATGTGAGGATCATCGTTAAACGGTAACACGTCAAGGTCATCAAGACGCTTAATGAGTGCTTTCAACACTCCCCTGAAAGCTTAAACCAATCGAAGCCAATGGATACTGGCAACAAGAGATTAGCCAAATCTAAACAGAGAGCCCTGATTGATGTTTGTGTATTTGGTTAAATTATTTTCAAGCTAAAATTATACAGGGAAAAGAAAAAAAAAAAAGAAGAAAAAATCTAATTTGCGGGAGGTTAGTGTGCATGACAAAAATGCCATATTGGCCAAAATGGCTCGGAGCAGCGACAACCTTTCCCTGGGAAATGATATTTTTCCAATCCCACAGAAGGCGGATCATGTCACACTCGTTAAAGGCTTGATAGCAGGTCTTTAATATTCACCGTCTTAATTAGGGCTGCAGTTAATTTCATTAAATTCTTTCGGTGCTAAATGAAGCAGATTATGAGACATCTTTTATTGCGAAGCGTGAAATTACAGCCTGCCCGCTGCCAATGGCAGGGCCAAGCTAATGAATTACAGGGTAAATAACACCCGAATTAACCATCCAATTTAACTCCTTACAAAGCACCCCTGCTCTGAGGGGGCAGAACTTCGTCAAACGTGCACAGCTCAGTGCTCATCTACGCACCAGAACATGCAATTACAACCATGATACTAATTTCCCTTTATGATGAGGAGAGAGACGTTTGAGTGCCATTGTATTTCTTAAACGGAAATTTTAAGAGAGCAATGCACAGTAATGCGTAAAGAGTTTCACTCTGCACCACCAATCATAGAAAAAGTCAAATATTTAATTTTGAGCTCTGAGAACACATCGGTGAGGATGACAAGTGGATAGTCAAAAACAACTGTGATGAAAGACAATAGTAGTATGGATTGGCCAAAATATAACACTAAAAACTACAGTTATTTAGAGCTTATTTTTTTATTTTTATTTTTTACATTTTTGTTTGTTTAGTATGATTTATTATTCAGAGTCAGTTATTTGACTTATAATCAACTTTTTTTTTTTTTTCAACGAGAATCATTATTCAGAACTGAAATTGGCAAAAAATAAAAATAATTAGAACCCTTTTTTCTTTTTAAACAACCGCACTACAACCGCAAACCAGTAGGTACAACACTGACATGAAGATGACTCTTCTGCAGACATTAGTCTTACTGCAACCATTTAGATGAAAATTAATTTGTATTAAAGCTTGTGTCAAAATGCCTTTCCATAGTTAACAAAGATGTGTGCGTGCGCGGTAATCGGCTAATTAAGAACGTGGAACAGATGTCGGCAGACTCCGGGCTGCACAGGGTCAGTAAACAAAGCTGGCGATCATTAGAGTAACATTAGTTTCTGAACAAAGCTATAAACAACTCTATCAAACTAAACTATTTCTACAGACAATCCAAAGAGCTCGCCAAGTTGACAAAGTTTCGGCATAATAATCACCGTTCAGCGTGGCCTCTGACAAATTTAAATGAGCCATTTAAAAAAAAACACTAACAGCCATTAAAATGACCACCAGTCAAAACAAACAACATAATATAGTCATAATATACCATAGACGACAAAACAATCGAGATCTCTGCGGTGATTGGACAAACAGTCATATTAAGAACAAGGCAGAGGGTCAAAGGAGGCTGTGATTGGCAGAGGCGAGAGTTGTCATGGCAAATTCAGGTGACATATCTGACCTCCATACACCCACTCGCAGGGCTCAGAGAGGCCGGTTTGAAGCCCTCCATAGGGAGACGGCAGTGAAAACGCTCCTCTTTAGCCATCTAATTGCTGGAGAGTGCGAGCCCACCCCAGCCTCATTACTGTCCACCGAGCCGTCTGCGTGTTTTAATGAGGAGCATGTTCTAATGAAGGCGTTTTTACAAAGGTTTTATTGTAGCTGAGAGCCATGTTGAGAGTGTAACCTTCAGCTCAGGAGTCAGGACAATAACCTTCGTAATGAGATCACAGCGAATAGCAAATAAACTGCGACAAGGTCTAAAAAAGAAAAAAACTAGCATGCGCACATACATGGTAAAAAAAAAGGCAACTGAATTAGTTCACGCCTTTTTTATATCATTGTTTTTGTGAATTTCTGGGATTATAAGGAAGAACTAGGTGTCGAAGTAACACCCACAAAAAAATACAAATAAATTACCAAGCTTCACTCTTGCTCAAAAATGCTCATTTTTAACATACATTGAACTTTTCCAATGCATAGAAGATTGTTTATATTGAAAAAAGATCTTTACACTTAAGGCCCCGATATACTCAAAAAGTTCTTGCTGGAAGCGGCATTTGGTTGAATATGCAAATATGTGTTGTCTACTTAAGGGAAATGTAGAAAAACAAAAGATTTTTACACCGTGTCTACACAGAACATAAAAATTGCCGCGACGTGCTTCATCCAGTGCTTCAGCCACCAAATGTAAAATCGTTACATAGAATTGATATGAGATTGTGTTGAGTTTTTTTTGTTTGTGTGTTAAAGACTGAATAGTAGTAAACCAGAGGATTTCCACATCAGACAAGAAAGGGCCCTAGATCCCACCTACTAGTTACAGTATGTAATGATCATAGTGTGACTACTGCTTATCAGCTTTTCAGTTACTTACTGTTAGTTGAACGTCTAAAGTGGACTATCAAAATAAAGTCTACCCTAATATTGTACAATTTGGTTCTAAATGACTTATACACCATTGCTTTAAAACCGGAAATGGTTCTTTATAAATGTTTCACTGCAAAACCCCCCTTTTGTAAACTTTATCTGTTAAGAGGAACACAAAATCCAAAGCATCAAAAGCAATCGATTTTGTTCAAGACTCATCCGTGTGTGAGTAACTGACTAACAATTATGGCCATACCTTCAAGGAACAGCTGAGCGATAAATCTAATGCACTCAGACATCTGCCAAAGAGATTACAAGTTAACGTTCTTCATCAACAGCCGGGTCGGCGATGATGTGCAGCTGAGAACCAGTGCGCAAGAGTTCAGGCCAGTCATTAATGCAGAGCCAGGAGTGAGGGATTTCCAGCAAGATCTGTAAAATCCACTTTCTTGGACCAAAAGAGGTCAGCGAAGAGGTGTTAATGTGAGGCAGGTAGATTCGGAAGTGAACATGCCCGCACACACGCTAATTGGAGAGCAGGTCTAACGCCCAGCAGCCTGCTGCGGCCAGTGAGAGGCGAGGAGGCAGATCGAGAGAGACGCAAGCACGTAAGAGGAAAGACCACAGGGAATTATCAAATCAATTAACATCCAATTCCTGAGCGAAGATCTGCCCCATGCCTCTGAGCGCAAACTGCTCGGCTGCGTTATCGTCTGTGAGGGGACGCGCCCGGGCCGCTTTCATACTGTTGGTGAAACACTCATCGCCTGAATGTAGCGCCCAATTAGATGGGAAATGCCACTGCAGCAGATGCAGTCACTGATCTGATGGAGGGATTCTGGACAGCAGCTCCACTGCTGCTTGTGTCTCCATACAGGCTGGGGAGCTTCTGAGACGCCATGAATCAAACTGATATTATAAAGTAAACTAAGCTTGATTAAAGGACAAATGGGCAGGCCCACACAGAATGGGTTGCCATTAAAGTCTGCAGAATTCTACACACATCTTTCACAAACTTCTACAACATCTACAAATGCACAACAAATAAATACATAAATAAAAATCATGATTTGGCTTGAAAAGGTTTTGCTTCAATTCTACACAAAATAAGTTTCATTTCAACAGTTTACAGTGTGAATTAGGACACCTTATTTTTTATTGAATTACAATTTTATTTTAGTGTATTACAGTAATTTGTAAAAACATTTATATATACGTGTGTGTAACATGAACTAAAACTATTAGCAATTGTGAAGAATTGTGTTATTTCTGCACTACCATTTATTTTACAATACAATAAAAACTGTATTTCACAATATAATAATATGAATATATATTCATATATTAGTATATTAATATTAGTATGTGTATTCATTAAAAAGTATATTATTTTTGCTATCATTTTGTTATTCATGTTGATTTGGTTCCAAAAACAGTAAAGTTAAAAAAAGATTACAAGTAAAATAAGAAAAAGATCTAAATCCACAGTAAGTACAAGTACAATGTAACTGAATTTTTTATTTGATTTGATTTATTTTACCTGGATATCGGAGCAATATCCGTTCATCACACATTGCATAACAAACCTTTAATTTTTCCTACACAAACTCCTAATTTGTCGCTTATTTATAGTTAGTAAGGCAGTTGTGGGATGTAGAATATGGTCATACAGAATGTGTGCTTTATAAGCACTAATAAACAGCCAATATGTCAATAATATGCATGCTAATCAACTAGTTGGTTCCTATATTAATGTGTTACCTGAAAAAAAAAAATCCTGCAATATGATTTTCTCCACAAAATGTGCAATCTTACTTAAATCTTTTACTTCACAACATTTTCCAAAAAGTCAGCAAAGAAAATGCAAAAAAGTATGTACCACCATGAATCTAAACCAGTATTGAGTGAACGAGAGATAGCAGGGAGAACTGAAACACTGCATAGACTGGTGAGCTCTGATTGCGCTGGCTGATTGATCTCCTCACGAGATGAGGGACACGGCCACCGATGGGGCTTCTGATCAGCGCAAGAGAGTGTGTGCGTGAGCGAGTAAGTGTGGGGCAGGCTCTGTCTGACACCAGGGAAATGAATCCCTCATTTATGCACCTGCAGTGTCAAGAGGCTGAGAGATGCTTCAGAGATATGGCTCTGCGCCAGGCCCCCCGTGCGGCACACTCTCCATCCGCTAATGTTTCACTATACTGAAGGCTCTCTAACATACATAACATTAAAAATAAAACTTTTCTTTCGGAAACCTATATACAACTAGTACACACAATGACAACTCCCTACTGTAATCAAGCACATATTATAAATGTAATCTATGTAAATGACATGCGCTGAAGTAGTAGAACACGGTTGATCTCTTGAGAACACACGTTATCGTCTTGATCGCTCTTGGCATCGCACATACAAATTAGCCGCAGTGCAAGCCCAGTCGGAAGAGAGTCAGATCATAGTTAAAACTGCATGCTGCTCTCTCCTCCGCACAGCTGCCTGCTACGGCTCAGCCTTCCCATCTGCCACTAGCGTGGTGCCCTGCTCTCAGCACCGCTGTAGCCGGGCCAGCCTCATTTCTTCTTCATTAACCGCCACTGACTTTAACAGGATTTATGCAAATAGAGCCGCAGGAGGTGAGAGATCACTGCTGGCAGCATTAGCACTCGCTTGTGTGCCTCGAAAAAGAAGTACCTCCAAAGTCCCTTTCAGGCAATTCGCTCAGCGGCCATCTTCGTAATGCTCCTAGGCAGCTATTTTCCATGTAGGTAACAATAGGCAAACATTTGCTTGAAAAGGGGAAACATCTCAACAAAAGTGTTTTCAAAATCTACCTTCCAAGAAATAGATACGGCAACAGTTGTGTAATAAATTTAGAGTTCTATGTATCAAATCAAGGGAAGTCGAAACTGAAGGCTTACTCCATTTATACACACACAGGAAATGGCTTTAGCTTAGATTTTGCTATGAAGTCTATTGCACGACACATAAAAGACATTACATGGAAAAAGAAAAAATCTTATTTTAAAACATGTACTCTATACAAATTTAATTACTATGTGATTATGTTATAACATTGTCCTTACACCTCAAACACATTATCGTTTGTGGAATCTAAAAAAAAATTAAAATAAAAAATTCAGGATTCAATGATTAGAAAGTTCAAACATATTTTAGCTGAAATAAAATAATTTTCTAACATTATAAAAGTCTAAACAATTCAGTGCGTCCTTAAACAAAAATTTTAATAATTTCTTTGTTGTTATATAAATGTTTCGCTCAGCGGCCATCTTCGTAATGCTCCTAAGGCAGCTATTTTCCATGTTTTCCGTGTTCAAGCATGAGGGTCTTTAGGGGTCCTCTATATGATATTGATACAGGACGCATTATATAATATAAGATGTTTATTTCCTGTTTTATTCATGCATGTTAAATTTTCCAGACAGATGTCTTTCAAATATTAAGAAATTCTCTAAAAAAAAAAAAAGTTATGTCAAGCTACGCATTTCTTTTATTTGCTACTTGAATTAGGATGGTCGTCATCCTAATATTTTTGACCCCACAAATATTTCAATAAATTTTAATAAATAAAAAAATAATCATAATTATGATGCCACATATACAATGCCAGTGAAGACGCAATGTATTCTCCAATGTCTAATTAGCAGAAAAGAGGGCCGTGTCATTGCCTGGGTGTCTTGTATAAATGTCCCTGTCTCCTACAGAGCCTCTTGATGCGAACCCAGCGGGTTTCGAACGCATCCCACACATCCAAAAGGTCTTCATCTACGCTCTTGAACGCCAGCTGCGCTGTACGGTGGACGACGGAAGCACTGCTCCACTGCGGCACGCTAATAAACACAGATCTCACTTAAAGGCAGCTTTAATCAGAGATGCAATTTGTTCATTAGAAAATTACAAACAAGGCCACGGCGCTGACATGAGAGGGCACGATTAGTGCCGCTAATTACCTGATTCTTTCACTCCAGCTGAGATGCGCCGAGAATGATCCCCCCCCCCACGCTAGCTAGCGCTCTCCTTTACTCTCTCGCTACGCACTCTTGTTTGCGACAAATTAAGGCCAAGTCAAACAATCTCTCCCACAGTGCAATGGAGGGGGTCTTCTTCACATCACTTTCTGCTTCTCACCCTCCCCACGCACACAGCTTATTCACGACCCAATCCGAGCTTTTCGGGGAGGGCTTATGGGAAATACGGGCCTGTATGCAGATTGGTAGACTGCACTTCATTAGGGCCCTCTTAGCTTTTTTCTATCCCCTCGTTTGACAAGGAAAAAGAAGGTGGGAGAGTGAGATGGGGTAGGGATTTTGGCTGGGGGGGTGCATTGAGGAGAGAAAAATCCCTTCCCACTTCTTATCCTAATGATCTCATTTCAGCACACGGGAGAGCCTGGCTCTAATTGATGTCAAGTGCGTGCTTTCACTGTTAATCAAGGAGATGGCATCAAACGGGCTTCGCGCGGGTCTGAGTACTGATCTGAGACCCCTTCGTCCACAATACGCCACTGTTGGACTCCAATTATACCAGTCCAGACGGCCAGCCAGACCCTACCTGTTTAATTGGGATAGCGCGGCCACTTCCAATGCTGTCTGCGCGGCCATCCATCCCTTTCTTCTCCCTGTCTGGTTCGCTTCCCTTCCGAGACTGTGGGGGAGAAGACATCATTTTAGTCAAAGGCGAGCTTCCTGCTAATTGAGCCTGACTTCAGACTAGATCTAGTTTTGAGTGCAGGGCACACACATGACTTCAAAAGTCAAGGGGGTGTGGGAGGGGTCATCTTGACCTTGACGTGACCTCACCCCCACAACTTCTTGAAAGCAAGACATGTGATACACGTGCACTACCAAGGAGCATACAAGACCAGAAGAACGACAGGCTTTACTGATCATATTAAATATGAAATGGATAAATTGAAGAAGTCACTTGGAAATTGAAAATTAATCAAATGAAATAATATATGAGCTAATATATGTTAATTGGTGAATAACCATAACTACACAGTACTTGCGCTATCATTCAAAATTTTAACGTGGTAAAGTTCAAAGGAACAATATTTTACAAAATTCTTAATGTTTTTTTTAATCAACTAAATGCATCATAGCAGAATAAAAGTATTCATTTAAATATTAATTTAAAATGAAAAAAAAATAATAATAATAATAAAAATAAAATACTGACCCCAAACTTAAGAATGGTGGTGTACATAAATATTAGTGCTGGGCAACAATTAATCGAATCCAAAATAAAGGCTTTTGTGTATTTAATATATCTGTGTGTACTATTTATATTATCATTAAGAAAAATGTTATGTTTACATATTAACCTGTTGAGCAGTACGGTCCCACATATATCTGATTTTTCTTTCCGTGCCCCTGGGAGTACGGTCCCACATATAGGATTTCGAATGTTCGGTGACGTTGCATAACTCCCAAATTCAAACTGGGCTTCCGCGGGTTTGCTGGCGCTGAGCCAGAGATAGATTTGCACTGTGCTTGTCATATTATCACAACTACTGTATACAGTGTTCTTTACCACATAAAGCATATTTCATGTTTCAGACACTATGTCTACAGAAGCAACAACAACAATCTATTCAAATTTAATTTGCAGATGCGTTTTATTCGTATCAGATACACATAGTGTAGGTAGCTATGAAGTTCACTCTATTCTTTGCCCAGTTCTCCAGCCACTTACTATCATGTATCTCGGGAGAAATTGATGAATTTGCGTGCTGTAAATCCAACAGACGGGACTCTTTGAACTGCAGCGCAAACAAACATGGCGGCGCCCGTCACAGATCACGATAATTTATAAAGGTGTTTAATTGACTAAACGCACTCATTTACACATATTTGTGAATCAGAATATCATATTGTTCATGACATGGTAAGCAAGTTATTTTAAATAGAATATTATAATTCAAAATGGAAAAACGAAATAAAAGCGATCAATCCGTCATGCAGCGCTATGGTAGGCGCGGTGTATTACGTGACAAGCATGACACGTCGCCATGAAAACAGTAAGGGCAAACGTTGCCTAAAATAACGGTTGCCTAAAAAAAAAACTCACTCTGGGGAGACCGGTGGAATATTTTAAACTCACCACTGAAAGGGTTAAATATTTTTATATATAATATAAATATATATGAATATTAATATATACATGAAAATACATCTAAATATTTTCTAAATACATACTTTATGTGTCTGCCTTTCTATACATAATAAATTTACATGGTACACACACATATAACTTTTATTTTGGATGAGATTAATCATGATTAGTCATTGCCCAGCACTAATAAATACATACATATATATATATTTTTTTTTTTTCAAATGAACATTTTTTTATATATTAATTCATTTAATGTATTATATTCATTTAGTATAAGTAACAAACTCCTTGAAACTGACTGCTGTTACTGAGTCAATTCGAACTATAACGTTAATGCACTAATTAACAATTACAATCATGCCTATATGTCTAATAGGAGAACAGACTGACCGTAAAGAGGTTGGAGCGCCGTTTGGACTGTTTGCGTACAGGTGTAGGGGTGTTGGCAGTTTGGGGTACATCGATACGTAGTTCCTTCTGACTGGTACTGGGAGTGGATGGCACAGAAGAAGAGTAATCGCTCAAACTGCCTCCACCATTACTGGTCTGCAACACACACAACAAAGCAAGAAAATAATCTCACGTTACAAAGAAACGCCACAAGCCTCCTGTTTTTCTGAGCTTCTCTAAGCCTTTCTAAGCTTGGCTGCACAAACACAGGCTCACTTGTACATTGCTAATGAGAAATCAATGAGGATTGAGCCATGTGGAAGAGGATTACTGTCTGCTGGGAGGGGTGGGGGGTGGAGGGGAGAGACAAAGAGGTGCTTTTGGGTTACAAACAAAAATTGGCTCTACGCAATCATCTAAAAAAGGTTTTCCACTGTTTTAAGTGTGTGAGACTCACCTGGCTAATATGCACTGCGGACACAGGCGCTGCGCAGACGGAGGAGTGGCTTGGAGAATTAGGCAGTGACTTACAGGGTCCGATTGACAGCTGCTGCTTCTTCCGGGTCGCAACTATTTTCTGAGCCACTGAAATGACAAAGAAGTTGAAAAGGTTAGGGGGAAGTGATGCGTTACGTAGAAAGTCCAACAGCAAAAAACTGTTGAAGTAAACACAGCGGCAGTTCAGTCTATCGTCAGACGGGTAAAGTGGTCCACTTCATTACCCCTCATGAGAGTGTGTATAGAATCACTAACCCAAGCCGCCCCTAATTTGCCCATCACTCTCCTCCACAGGCCGGCACTCGCCCCGCTCTCAAAGCCTCCAAGGCCCATTATTTCAACATTTTCCCTCCCTCGTCCATTTCTCTTTTCCCTCGATGCTCTGCCCGCGCCAGGAAAAGGGCGGCGTCAGTCAATCGCTCGCCTCTGTCGCTATCGATTGCTTGACGGCCCCTGTGGCAATCTGCGCCTGGCCCGCCAAGAGATGTTCTACCGCTTCGTCATCTCGCGGCTAACGACATTGATCCCATCATGTGGAGAGAAGCTTACGGAGAAGAGCTCATTCTTTAACCCATAAATCCCTTAAAACAGACACGTGCGGGGGAAAGAAGAGTAGAGAGTGGCTTTTTATTCCCTCTCAGAACTCAACAGTTACTCTTAAGTTGCGAACTGTCAGCTCAAAATGGAAATTCTCTGATTAACCACTCATAATAGTGTTTAGATTGCTTTTCTCGTGAGCCTCAAACATTCGCCCTCTAGTGTTCAGAAACTTCCTCAAACCAGAGTGGGTCTCCAGGAGTCAGGAGGGAGTTAACGGTCCAAGTGCCCAGAACTCAATTACTCCAGCTCCCAATAAATAGGGCCGGCTCTCATCCCGCTGTAAATGAAGTCATTGTTTTAATTGGACCTATTAAACGTCTGAGTTTTAATGATGATTCCGTCATAAACATTTACCTTCAGGTGAGAGAGCAGTGTCCAAGGGCAAACGCCATGCTACTCGGCTAAAAAATTCTCTCGACGCAGTACTCGCATGCTCTCCCTGTCCCATCTGCCGCTCCAGCAGAAACGCTGTGCAGCTGTGTTTATTTAGACTCGTCGTGACACGCTACCACGCTAATCGGCTAATTATAATCATAAACGAGCATCTCCTCTCATTTGAAAGGAAAGAGAGTAAAGAGAAGCGGCAACAGCGCTGACGAAAACAGTTAAGGGGCGATGACAAATATGAGTGTCCAGAATAGAGAGAAGGAAACGTTTTAAATATCGAGGTCAAAAGTTTTTTTTAGAAATGTAATCTCTGATTTGAAATAGTTTGAAAAAACCTTTATAATAGCATTGTCAAAGAAAGCTTGAAAGAAAGTTGACTGATTTCCTCCTTGAATGGGTGAATAAAGGTCTTCCAAACAACTCATTCTAACAATGATTATAAGGTAAAAACATTTCACAAATTAATTACCATTAACATTACATTATACATTAAAAATGTTTTTGAATTTTTGTATAGAGATTCATACGAAAAAGAGCACTGTCACTGATCTTTATGTTAATAGCAATGCTGCTCACGAACCCACAGCGGCCCTCATGAAAACACTTATCAGTGACTCTGTTATTACCCAGAATCTTTTCGAGAGCTTTATAATGAACATTCGTAATAAGTCAAGCCATTTAAGTATTATTAGACAATAGCACTGCAGGAGCATGGAGGTGGTGAGAGATATATGTCCACAGAACCCTCTCCAGACACCCCTGCTGTATTTTACTTTAAGTGTTAAGAGCAGTTATGATAAGACTGGGTTAAATATTTAAACTGCACAGCTAATACAATTTAACTTTGACTATCAATCTTGGCTCCCCTGTGAGAGGCAGCCATTTATCCTGCCGGAAACATTTCTCGTTTGATCAGATTTATAGCAGGTGGCCTGAACGGTGCAGACAGTCGTAGCCATCACAGAGCAGCACCATCCACCCCACTGGAGCTTTACTCTTTTGTACAAATTTAAAGAACTGCAGCTAGTATTAAAGCCATTAACAATATTTCCAGCTGTATAATACATTGCTGACATTTGTCAGTAGTTAGTGTTACATTTTCTCACTTTTGCACAAAGCTGCTTTTGCTTTAGCAAAAAATCCTGTTAGAATACATGCTACTACATTATTATATATTCTTCTGTGATTGGGACAAAGTGGATATCAACAGCCAGGTTTTAATACATGTCTTCAAATTGGAGACATCTGAATATTTATTTTTGAATATCGAACTAAAAACGCAGGATAGACACAATAAAATGTCATTTTTTACATTTTAAACAAACTTGTTACAGCTATAATAACATTTCCATAATGTGTATAAAACAACTTTTTTATTTGTATTAATTTATACTAAATCATTGAAACATCATTTATGAACATATTTAAATTCATAGAAAAAATTTCGATTATGTTAGGATGAAGAAAGGAAGTCATACAGATTTAGAAAATCATGAGGGTGAATTCTGTTCAATGAATTTGAGCATATATTTTTATGTAAATTAAATTTTATTTACGTAGCTAAGAATTGTGTTCTCTTGAACACAAGGTGCAGCTTTATTTACACTTATTTTGCTAAAACTATATTTATAACACACAGTTATTGTATAAAAATATGATATGGTGTTGAAAAATAGATTTCTTTTCCTTTCTCTCTCTCTCTAATGTATATATATATATATATATATGTGTGTGTGTGTGTGTGCGCATCGGTATCAATCGCATTTCTGCACATCTGTTGATTTGTCCTATCAGATAATCATCAGTTTGTACTAATAATCCACCGCCATTACCTTGTTCTAATTATTGGTCATGTTGCTATTTATTCATTCACGAAATACACTCGGTCAAGGTCAACAGATCACAGAACCCTGCTGAACAAAGACCTGGACCCCCGACTCTGCAACGCAGGTTGTGACCTCTCCTCTAAACGCTGAGCCGATACAACAGACTGACCTTTATTCTCGACCCCCGAGAGAGAAATAAGAGGAAAAGAGACTACATTGTTCACACGAAGGATGGACTGAACAGGTAAGTCGGACTGAATAAAGACACAGGTACGTTCATTAGGCTGCTGTCAGACTGGTTAGAAGCAGTGTGCTATAAATATTAGCTAATGAGTCGGTGGAGAGCGGGGAAGATGAGCCGCCCGCCAGGAATCTTGAATAAAGGTCAAAGAGCTCTTGCACTTACTGTTCGGTAATTAGACCTGCTATACAAGACACGGAATACACACTTGTGTAAACACAGACTCAAAACACAACTGTTTACATGCTGCATGCAGGGAATTAAAGCCACAGGTGTAACAGTGATAGTTATGACATGCTGACAGCTGGTTTCACTCGGTATCCGTCACAAACGTACACACAAGCACTGATCTGATCGGACAGCCTTGACTCCTGACTGGGTCCTCAAGTGTGTCTTCTCTGTTACACGACCAGCCCAAATAAAGACACTTACTTCAGTAACATTTAAGAATAGGTAACACCTGTTTACCATTAACTACAACATTTCCCTCAATGAATTCTTAATTTGCTGCTTATTAATAGCTGGCAAGGTAGTTGTTAAGTGTAGCTATTAGGTAGGATTATGGCTTTAGAATAAGGTCATGTACAATAAAGCATTAGCATGTGTTTAAAATGGCTAAAATGCTAGTAATATGCATGCTAACAAGGTGTAAATGCAAAATAAAGTGTTACCAAACCTTCTAAACATGACAGAAATACATACACCGTTCCATCAACAAACTAATTTTCTTTGAGGAATAACACCACACATGTCCTACTGAGCCATTATGAATCCATTAACCAAAAGCATTATTTTTTTGCTTTGTTTCTTCCCTCAAATATAACATTAATATAATAAGACATGGATTTCATCGTAGTAAATGTACATATTATTTCTGAGGGATTCCTGATCCAGTGTGAGCACGGATATTACTTGTACATA